>OV816023.1:45042243-45221006 GCA_929113105.1 Agrypnus murinus | reverse complement strand
ACTGGAACATTCGTGAATAAAGAGGTTACATCAAAGCTTACCAGCAGATCTCCTGGTGCCACTGTTATGTCTTTTATACGCTCGATGAAGTGGCTTGCGTTCTTTACGTAAGATTCGGCTTCTTCGGCATAAGGTTGCAGTTGCTTGGCCAGGAATTTCGCTAGAGGTTGCAGTGGTGATCCAATGGAGCTTACGATGGGTCTTAGTGGTACACCTTCCTTGTGGACTTTTGGTAATCCGTACAGCTTAGGGCATGATGACGACTTCTCTCTCGGAATTAGTTGTAACTGTTGTTCTTGACTGAAACTGCAGGCTTTTATTTTGGCTTTAGTGGTCTTTTCCAAGTATGTTGTAGGATCCGTTGAGATTGTTTGGTATCCAGGATCATTTAGTAAGGTTTCTATTTTTCGTTCATATTCACCCTTATCCATGACTACGGTTGCGTTGCCTTTGTCTGCTGTTTTGTCTGCTGGTGCAACAGAAGAATTCAAGTAAGAAGAGAAGAACACCGAAATGCAGTCAACAAAAATGAGAGAACGTCTTCACTAGCACAACATGTAAGTGGTACATCTCATAACATAGATTTCGAAAATACAAAAGTTTTAGCGAATATACAACACAAGACCCGACGAACCATAAGAGAAGCCATTGAGATCGAGAAACGTCCGAACAATCTTAATACCAGGGACGATACACAGCGACTACCATCAGCTTGGAAACCAGCTATAACTAGTATCACCGTCAAGAAGCGAAAACCAGCACAGCAGAACGATAAAAGAGAAAGCGAGAGAATGCCACCGGATCAAGCGAGACCAATGACACGCAGCCGCGCCAAAAACCAGCCGACCGCAACCATGCGCAACACCGTAACCGTATATAAAGACCAACCGCTGCCGCAAGACGTCAGTCTACATCGTGTAACCACGCGAAGCAGAAGGAAGTTAGAAGTGACCTGAAGATGGCAAGTGTGATCTTGCCGAAACGTCGCCAACCATTGTCTGGTTCCTCTAGGAGCCGAATAGTGAATACGCGGAGTGAAACCCGGAAAAGTAGTGAAGTATCATATAATATCCGCGGAAACTTAAAATGTAACATATATATATATATATATATATATATATATATATATATATATATATATATATATATATATATATATATATATATATATATATATATATATATATATATTTCACCAGTAATCGATCTCCGATAGCTCAGCGGTAGAGCATCTGCCTAGATAGCAGTAAGCCCGGGTTCGAATCCTGGTCAGAGATAATAATTTTATATATATAATATATATATATATATATATATATATATATATATATATATATATATAATAATAATAATAATAATAATTACTACAACCCATAACCTTAACCAAGGCCCCAGAAGCTATAAGCTTGTGCGGGAGGGAGGGGGCGATTATTATTATTATGTAGGCCCAATGTGCGGCTGCAGCCGACTTATAGATGGAACAGCGCAAATCCCACATTTGTGTTACAGCTAAGGGAAACTGCAGAAAACCTTAACCAGATCTGCCAGCGCCGGGAGTCGAACCCGGGCCGCTTGGGTGAAAGTCCGGCACGCCAGACATTACACTACCAAGGCTATATATATATATATATATATATATATATATATATATATATATATATATATATATATATATATATATAATAGGTGTACTTTGGGTTGCCTAACCTTGAGTTTATATTATTTATAGGTTTGTTACTTTTGGGTAATTTAATTATTTACCTGTGCATTTATTGGTTACCTTATTATTTTGGTTAAGGCTATTTATTATTTGCCTTTGATTATTTTTCTTGTAAATATTTACTTCTTATTAATTGTTGTTGTATGCCGTGGATCAGTATGGAGACTGACAGGCTATTAATCGACGAAATTAATTATGAACTAGGAATCCGTGGTATTGCCCTTGAGGGTACTGTACACGATAAGAGGCGTTTGCTTCGTGCAGCCCTAGATACTGAGAAAACCTGCGGGTTGAATATTTCTGCTGTAAATGTGGACATTAATGAAGAGTTAATTACATGTAATGAAAAATTAATGGTACTTTCTCATCAAGTAAATAATTTGGTAGTTCCCATTCGTGACACAGAATACCGCAAGATTAAAGCACGTTTACTTCATGTTTATGGTCGTTTATCTAGAATAAATCCGAGTGATGCTGAATTACAACATGAAAGAAGTCGTTTAATTAAGCAACATTTTAGGCTATCAGAAGAGCTTGAAGTTAAACTTTTAGGACATCCTCTTCGAGTTGTTCCTGAATCGCAGTTTCAACCTGATGAAGATTTGATCTCCTTTGTCGATGATGAAGTTGGTGGAACAAATCTTTCACAGCCACCCACAACTCAACCTATTATTTCTACTCTACCTGTGAGTGATCAAGATTTATTCTTTGCTCACGCACCTGTTACTTCAACGGTTCAATTTAGTCAACCACCTATTGCCTTTGGGAATGCACAATCTACTGCAAATTTTATTCCTTTTCAGAATTTAGATCCTTTTGCAGTAACTGGACATCCGATTCCAGCTAGCAGTACTAATGCTGGAAGACATATTACTTCTTTTCAGCCTTATAGGGGAAGTTCTAATTACTTAGCCATCCACAAATGGAACTTGCAGTTTAATGGAGACTCTGGTCTTTCTTGTTTTCTAGAACGTGTAGAAGAGTTACGGTTAGCCCGTGGCATTACTAAAGAACAGTTATTTACAGCTGCCATCGAATTGTTCACCGATAAAGCTCTTGTTTGGTTCCGTTCAGTCCGAGACACCCTTAAGTCATGGGATGAACTTGTTTGTTGCTCTACGCAACGCTTTTCTTCCATGTGATTATGATGTGGCTCTTTGGGATGAAATACGTGGACGTTTTCAAGGTGTAGAAGAATCCGTCATCGTCTACATTGCTGTGATGGAGAATCTTTTTAGAAGATTAAGTGTCAGTCTACCTGAACTTCAGCGAGTTGGCTACATTCGCAACAACCTTCAGCCATATTTTCAGACTCAACTGGCTTTACATTCTGTTCCGTCTGTTGCAGAATTAACTAGATTATGCAAGTTTTTAGAAGACGCTCAAGTACGTTCATCTAAATATCGTCAACCACCTGGACCTTCTCATTATTTGCTAGAACCTGACCTAGCCTATCATAAACAACACTGAGGACAAGTGTTCGAGAAACTTGAACACGAGACGATTAGGAGGCCAACTAGCGTGCTCAACTCCACCTACTGTGGCCAATACCAATTTTAATTCTGAATTACCAACAAAGCAGAAAGCCATTCTTGATTTTATTTTAAATAGTGTTAATACCTTATTTGCAGGTTAAGATTTTTGATAAGCCCTTTTTAGGATTATTAGATTCCGGGGCCAGCAGAACTTTTCAAGGTCAACCAGGCTGGGATGTTTTGAAGAATTTTTGCAAGCTTAACGTTGCTGATCGCCCAAGTTGCACTATTGCTGATGGTAGTTCTTGTTCAAGTCTAGGTACTGTCTCTCTACCTATTCAACTTCGTGACCGTATTCGGACTCTAGATGTTGTTGTCGTTCCTTCTTTGCCTCAATTTCTTATTTTAGGTGCTGACTTTTGGAAGCGCATGCAAATTGTGCCTGATCTTCGTCATGGGGAATGGAAATTTTCTAACGTCGTTTCTACAGAAGTAATTACTGCTCTTCACTCTGTTGAACATTTAAGTATTTCTCAGAAAGAAGAATTGGATCATGTTATCGAAGATGCTTTTGGTAATATGGGTAGCAGCATCGGCTGTACTCCTTTGGTGGATCATGTTATCAATACCACTTCACCTCCGATTAAGCAGCGTTACTATCCTATCTCGCCCGCACTTCAAAAAGTTGTTAATCGTGAACTTGACAAGATGTTAACTGAAGGTATTGTGGAGCCTTCTACTTCAGCATGGTCTTCGCCTATCGTGATGATAAAGAAGAAAGATAATACCTACCGATTTGCTGTGGACTATCGTAAACTTAATAAAGTTAATCAACCGGATGCTTATCCTCTTCCGTACATCAGTAATACTCTCGATAAACTTCGTGATGGTGGTTATTTGACTACTCTTGACATAAAGTCAGCTTATTGGCAAATCAAGATGTCAGAAGACAGCAAGCCGTACACCGCTTTTACTATCCCTAATCGTGGACTTTTTCAGTTCCGGAGAATGCCGTTTGGACTTCACACTGCTCCCGCCACCTGGCAGCGTTTGATTGATAGTGTGATTGGTGCTGATCTTGAACCTTTTGTTTTCAGTTATCTTGATGACGTAATAATCTGTACTCCTACTTTTGAAAAACACCTTCAAGTATTAAAAGAGGTCATCAACCGTTTACATAGAGCTGGTCTTACTCTTAACAAAGAGAAATGTCATTTCTGTAAACCTGAGCTACGTTATTTAGGGTACATTGTAACTTGCAAGGACTTCTTGTCGATCCTGAGAAGATTTAAGCCATTTTGAAGATACCTATACCTACTACTGTCACCGAGGTACGAAGAATTCTTGGTATGGCGTCATACTATCGACGTTTTGTTCCTCATTTTTCTGGCGTTGTTGCACCATTGACTAATTTACTTAAGAAGAACAAAAAGTTTCAGTGGACTCCTGACTGTCAGACAGCCTTCGATACAATTAAAGATTGTTTGGTATCAGCTCCAATTTTATCCTTCCTTTCGTCATCCAAACAGATGCTTCAGGCTATGGAATTTCTGCTGTGTTAACCCAGTACTGCCCTGATGGTGAAAAAGTAATTTGTTACATCAGTCGCTCTCTGAATAAACATGAAAAGAAATTTAGTGCTGTGGAGCGTGAGTGCTTAGCTGTACTCTTTGCCATCGAGAAACTCCAACCCTATATCGAGGGAACGAAATTTACTGTCATGACCGACTGTTATAGTTTGAAGTGGATCCATAGTATCAAAGATCCTATCGGACGTATCGCTCGTTGGGCCATCAGACTCCAACAATATGATTTTAATGTGGTTCATCGCAAGGGTAAAGAAAATATTGTACCTGATGCTCTTTCCCGTGCCGTAGCCAATGTTAATGTTATTGAAGTTACCAAAGATGATGCAACTGAAGATCGTTGGTATGCACGAATGTGCGATTTTGTGGAGAACCGCCCAAATGATTATTCTTCCTGGCGTATTGACAACCATCGATTATTTAAGTATGTTCCCACTCGTTTTCCTGATTTGACTTCTGAAGAAGATTCTTGGAAGATTGTCTTACCTAAAGCTAGAAGAAATGAAGTACTACGACAATGTCATGATTCTACGACCGCTTGTCATGCAGGCGTAAGTAAAACTTTTCACCGTGTAGCTCGTTATTACTACTGGCCGAAGATGCGCCATGACATCGCTAATTATGTTCGTCAAGCTCCGTCAAGCTTCTCCTGGTTTTATGGGTGGCTATACCTTAATTTCTAAGCCGTGGGAAGTCATCTGTCTAGATTTAGTTGGACCTTTACCTCGCTCGAAGCGTGGATATACTTACATCTTAACTATTGCAGATTGTTTTTCGAAGTTTTCCCTACTGTTTCCTTTGAGAAGCGCTACAGCCAAACTTGTATCTCGGCATGTCGAAGAACATGTGTTTCTTATGTTTGGGGTACCCAAACGCGTTATATGTGATAACGGAGTTCAATTTCGTAGTAAGGAATTCTCTGAATTGATGAACTCGTACAAATGCAAGATTTCTTTTACAGCTAACTACCATCCTCAAGCTAATCCTGCTGAACGTGTGAACCAAGTTTTAAAATGCATGCTCACAGCTTACTTTCAAGAAGATCAGCGTGACTGGGATAAATATTTACCTCAGGTTGCTTGCGCTATGCGTACCGCAAAGCATGATGTTACTGGTTATACGCCATATTTTATTAATTTTGGCCGTGAAATGGTTCAGCATGGTACTTCTCATATTGTAAATTCTCAACCTAATGACAATTTACAGTTCCAACGTACCGAAGATTTAACCACACGTGGTCATGCGTTACAAAAACTATATGGTAGTATTAAAAAGAAATTACAACAAGCCTACGAAAAAGCTAAAGCTCGTTATGATCTTCGCAAACGACCTGTTGAATACAAACCTGGTCAATCTGTTTGGCGTAAAAACTTCGTACTTTCTGACGCTTCGAAATATTTTACTTTGAAACTTGCACCCAAGTTTATTGGTCCGTTTATTATACACAAAAAGTTATCCAGATTTGTGTACCAACTTAAAGACCCTGATGGGACTCTTCTTGGCAATTGGCACGTCAAAGATTTAAAGCCTAACAACGCCTTATCTGATGACATCGATTCTTAGGTCTCTTTTTTTTGGGTAGGTTGGTAGGGCGTTTTGGTGGGCCGCTTTTTGGGATCGTTTTCATCTTGATTCCCCGACTGCTAGTCGTCGACGTCATCGATCCACGTACATCGTTTCACAATATTTTATATCCCATATAGCTACCGTTAGATTTTGCGGTTTGTTGGGTTTTCGATTTTGTGTAACTTTTTTTTTGGGTGGTTGGTTGGGTGTGTTTTGGTTGGCACTTGTGTGGGGGTATGTCCACTTTTACTTTTCCGGGCATACTACTCGACCTTTTCCATCTAGGTCTTGTGTTCTTTCTCTATCTTTTATCTTCCTATCTGTGCTAGTACTTGTTTGTGTCTTGCTGTGTAATTGTGTGTGAATGTCCCTTTTTCGCCTTTAGCTTTTCCGCTTTGCTATCTTCTATCCTATATTCTTCTTTTTCCTTTCGTTGATCTAATGCGCTTTGTGTTAGATTGACACCTGGCCGTTAGTTTGGGGGGTGGTTCAACTCCTTGCCGAGGGAGGTTTACTCTCGGGCATTCCTTTCGAAGCAAGGGTGGTTGTTCTATTCACCCTTTCTAATTGTACTTCTATTGACGTCTGTACCGTGATGTGACTATTTCCGTTGGCGCGAACCTGCGCCGCAGGAGAGCTACCTTGGCGTAGTTTGTCTTGTCTTTTGTGTTAGGGTTTGTGGCTTGGGTCCGTTGGCTTTGTGGGGGGGTTGGTTTTTATTAGTTTTTAGGTGGGGTTTCTTTCTCTTGGGGTGGGTCAACTTGTTCAGATTTGTTGGTGATCAGGTTTGGGTTGGCTACAGCCTTTAAAGGTATGTTGCTACTGGTTGTGTTTTGGGCCTTAGGCTATAACGGGCGACGCGTGCACTTCCATCTGCTGCGACCGTGGCCAGTATTGAATGTACTCTTTAATTGCTGTTACCTACGCAACACTCTCCTGACAATCTTGACAGATTTATTAAGTGTCGTTTCAGTTAGTAAATTGGTTGTTGTGGGTTGGTTTGGTTTTTGGCTTCTTGGCGCCTTAGTCCAAGGTTGTGTTGTCCTTTTGTGAGGGTTTTCTTTTGGGGAGGGGTACTTGCTATGAACTTTGGTGAACAGGGTTCATGTGATTACAGTCTTAGGAGATACGTTGCTACTAATTGTGCTTTGGACCATTGGTGGTCATAACGGACGACGCAGCCCTTCCATTTCGGCATGCGACCGTGGTTGGTATTGAATGTATACTTCTATTACTGCTACCACTTGAACACTCTCCTATTGGTCTTTGGCAAATTTATTAGCTGTCTTTTCAACTAGTAAATTGTGTACATATTTTTGGGTTGGTTTGGGGTTTTTACCTTTTTGTCCTTTTGGCTTTTTGTCGTATCCTGGCCTTATGCCTTTTCATCTTTTGTTTTGCACTGGCAAGTATTCGCTTTCGCATAGTACCTTCTGATTTGGAGAAAATCTCTCCGTGTTCGATTTTATTTTGGTGAGGGGGGGATTTGTTACGTGCTAATTTCGTAGCACCCTGTATAGCTGTGCTTTTGTATTAAGTTGTATAGCGTTTAGGGATTTTTGCATTTTCTCTCCTTGTAGTTGCCATTTTGTTGTGGAACTAATTTCCTTTTTTTTATAAGAGATTGTCACTTTTTAGTTTGATCCGCTTGTGAAGCTAGAAGTTTCTTGAAGAACTTTTTCGTGGACATCGCCGTCTAATTAATCTTTTCCTTTATGTTTAGTTATGGGAATTGCCTTAGTCTGATTTGATGATTGATTGTGGCGTTAGTTTTCCGATTTAGTTTATTGGGAGCCGTTTATGGGATGTATTTCCACTTGTTCTTTTGAGGTTATGGAAGCACACCTTTTCGTAAGTTTATCGATTAACTTTTCTATCATTCAGTCTCTTATACTTAATTCTTTCGATAGGTTTTTATGTATAATCGTCGTTATATGCAGGCGATATAAATCTCTCTTAAGGTCAACTTCCATCGAAGGTATTTATAAAGTGTTGTGATGGTCATTCTGTTAATTTGATTTATTTGTTACAGACCTTTTATTTTTTTCTCTAAGTTTGGGTTTATCCTTTACTCATTTTATTACTTGCCGTATAACAAGTATACGTTGGATATTTGGGTTGTTACAAGACCATTACGCAGACCTGGTTGCTGTTGTCGGGATCACGTTACGTTCGAGCTTTGGTGACGTTCCTCTTCAGCTCTAAGAACAGACACCGTATCGAGAGTTGGTTATAATATAGCAACTGGTTACAACAACAGTAACGTTTGACAACTCTTTATTGTATATAAAACATTTATGTATATTTGTATATTATGATTTTGTGTTAAATGGTTTTTCACCAGTGTGCGTGTAGCACTCATTTCTAGATATCTGCTTCATATTTATAATTCTATCACATACCATTTATTGTATGATATTGTTAAGAATATTTGCGAGTGTGTGCGTATGTCTTTGCTCCGTAATAGATGAATAGCTCACTACTGGAGCTGATGATTGCGCAATCTGATTGGTACCTGTAGTCGCGTTAAATTTTACCGTGCCCTTTGCTTATTGCTTTTGTGACTTTAAATCAACTTTAGAGTAAGTAATCGCGCTCGCATTAATCTCTTTTTCCCTTGCAATTTGTGTATAGCATTCAATAACCACTATTCAATTTTTGCCAAGGTTATTTCTCATTAAATAATTTGCCCTACTTGATAATTTGAATTAATTAATTAATAATAAAGCACTGTATATAACTTACTTGAAGATTTAATTATTTATATGTGTGGTGTCAGGAGTTTATATTTTCAGCTATCAAGGAGTCATTATTGGGGAAAATCGACCACATTGGTAGTAGTCGCAAGTGTGTTGTTCTTTTCAGGTTTTGTCGGTCAATACTGTAGCTATCCTAGACGATTCTTGGCGCCCATTACAGAAGACCTTTAGTGAGACCCACGACCTCCCACTAGTTAGCTGGCAGCCGACAGATTTAACTGCGGTTAGAGTTTGTTACCGTTTCCCAATATGCAGTTCCCATTTTGTTGGTAACAAACTTGTGCGGAGCAAAGAAAACTTCTGAATATAAAGTCATAATGATTCTATTGAAGAAATCGAAAGCAATTTGAAATAAGCACCTAACTGTACTTGTTCTTGCCTTGTCGCTACAGGCTGGTCAGCAGCATGGAAACGTACTGCAGCGTTGTGTTATTCTATTGAATATTTTACACTGAGCAGTTTTCTTTGTTTTGTTGATACACAAAATTTAAATACTGTTCGCTATAGGCAAAGTGCAAGTATATGTTTCATGCACTTCATAGCCAGTTTGGAACAAAAGTAAAAAGCTGGAAGAGGTGTAGAACAGATGTCTGTTTATGACATTACAAAGAAACCAAGGATAAATATTAATGTTGACGGTGATTTGTTTCTTTTTTATGTTAGTATTTTGTTTATAAGAAACAGTGTTTTAGTATTTAAGGATATAGAAACTGTTACATTGAGACTATTATAACAAAATATAATTTTATTATACAGTACATGCACATTTTTTATTTACATGACAGATTTTACAGAAAATCACGATAGAATTTTTAAAATTTTGTAACAAAGTAATTTAAAGATTTATTTCATTGGCGATGTACCACATATGTTTAGACATTTGATCACATAAAATCTTATTTTTCTTAACTTGATTATTATTCTACGGAGAACTACTACAGGAAACCACAGCTTGAACTTGTTACTTTTTGGTTAATAGTCTGTAAATTATGTTTTTTTTTGTACAAATTTTGTTAATACGAGATAAGTGCTATAAATTCTTCGCTCGGCAGGCTTCTACAGGTGCCAACATGTTCAAACTCGGTTGCGTCATAGTTGAACATGTAAGAGGCCTACACTATATATGTTACTGCTAGAAGCGTAATAGATTTTATTAGCCACTCAAGCATCGTGACGAGTGCATGAAAATGTCGCAGCTAACAAAAGTTGACGCCGTCATTAAATTCTTAACAAAAGAAGGGCACACGCCTAATCAAATCAAACAACGTTTAGACGACGTTTATGGCGATTTATCTCCTTCATATTCCACTGTAAAAAAGTGGCCAAAATTTTTTCATTTGGGGCAAGAATCTCTTGAAGATGATGACCGCACCAGTCGGCTAATTGAAGCGGTAATGCCTCAAAAAGTTGCAATCATTGAAGAAACCCTAATAGTACACCGACGTCCGATGGACGTTTGAGCAATGTCCTCCGCGGACTTAATGAACGTCCAACGGACGATCGGATATAGTCCGTGGGACGTTATATGAACGTCCATGGGAAGCCCAAATGTCACAAAGTTGGACATTATTAAAACGTTCCAGACGGACGTTTTGCGTACGTCAGCCGAGGATCTGCTGGATATTTTAAGAGTGTTGAGTGTTAAGTCCAAAGGGGACCTAATGAATCCTCGACTCAATGCCCTACACCACATAGATATTTGCCGCCGACTTGACGAATATCCCAAAGATGTTTTACAGTCCTCCAGTGCACGGATCTAAAATAAACAAACCACACAAGAGGAAATAAAAGAAAGTTATTTTTAAACGTCATATCCTGTACACAAAAGTAATTTCGATTCCTATATAAGGTTTCTCTTTCAAGAACGAACTTTTAACTTGGGACTTCAGTCCCAAGTTTTTCCAGTCCAACTATTCATAGTTATTTCACTTTATTTAATAAATAATTACAGGTTGATTGGTATCAAAAATAAATTCTTTAGAAAATAAACTGGAATTAGACATTACAATTTTAATTCTAGTTTACTTACCATTCCTTCCAGACTGATTTCTTGCACCACTCTGGTTCTTGCCTTGAGCCATATGTGGTTTGGGGAGTGAGACCTACATGGGTCGACTTTATGAAGGGACAAACATACTGACAAACAAATTTTGGATTTTAGTATATAGATTTTAGGTTTAGGTAATAAATATTTTAAAAATTGAATAATTTTTCGATTTATCTAACTACGTTTTTTATCAGTATACATCCTTTTTTTTAGCACAATATAAACTTATCTATGTTACAATATGTACTTGATAATAATAAAAAATTATAAAACTTTCAGGTTGTTTCGAATTATATAGGAATCTAATTAATGGCAAGCTAATTATTGGTAAAAATCAATTTTTTAACAAATATAAATCCTTTTTCTACAATAATATAATTATTACATAGATTATATGATGTAAACATACAGCATAAAAACTTAAAATAAAAAGTAAATTCAGCTGTTTGGAATCATTATAAAAATTTAAAAAATCCAAGTTTTTCTATCTTCACTTTTAGCCACTTCAGAGGTTCTTTTCAAGTATCTTTTGAAAGTGTCTTCTATGTTCTTTTCGGTGCAACTTTTCAGCAACGGTTTTAAAGCAGCACCTAAAAATAAATGCAAATATAATTAATATATTGTGCACATAGCTTTTATCAATGCAATACCAGCATTCAAGATTGAAAAATGCCATATGCCTAAACCAGTGACGGTTTGTACACTTTTGGATGTTCTGTTAGCAGACGGCAAGTATATATTAACTGGTTGGTTAGCAGCCGATTACACAGCTTGCATCCGTGATGCTAACAGAATATCCAAAACAGTACATAGTAACCTCTGCTGGCATCGGGTCATACATGGATTTATTTAAAATCCAAAAATACAATATAAAACTCAGATGTTTTATTGGAAAAACATAAATCTTAGATCCCTAGCTTTTTTTGGCAACTTTGTTATTATTAAAAATATGAAATCCATTAAATTAGCAAATACTTTTATTTTTTCATGCTAGATTACGATAATAAAAAAAGATTGGGCAGTGTGCTACTGTTATATCACAGAGACTTGCACTTTAATGTTAATAAGTTACCCTGTATATTATTTTGTTTTTGAATTCCTACTTTACGATCTTTGAACGACCACAAAGAGAAAACTGTTGAATCATCGGGAAATGAATGCCCCTCCCCTAGCTTTTCTAATCCTTTATCGGCAGGTGCCAATTTCCAGTCCGTCCAGAACTTTAAATTTTCATACTATATTTAGTTAAATTGAAAGAGCACAAGTGAATAGAAAATTGAGATAGGGAAGTAACATTCTTACCTCTACCTTGGATTTCTGAGAAAACTGAAAATTTTAAAAATTTAAATCTTTTAAAAATTAATAATATGCATATTCCCTATGTTAACAACTGCTTAGCATCTACTCTGTACATTTATTATCATCTTTGATCATAAACAGAGCGAGGCAGACCTTGCTAAAGGGCAGTTATCTACGCTATCCTGTGCAGCTGTGTCTATAAAATTATGATGTGATGGTCGCTCTTCAAGATTTTATACGTACGACTGCACAAAATTGAACATCAACTATACATTTGGCAAGGTTACGCTTCCCTCTTATCATGATACATTAAAAATATTACTTACCTTTAATTAGCGTGGCCATAAAAAGAGCAGAAAAGTTCTTATGTTTGAAGCCTATTCAGAAATATTTCATTTTTTATCATGATTTGTCAGCAATCTTTTCCAACCTCTTTTTACAAATTCGTTCACATTGTCTCCTCCAACTTTTGAAAGCAGATCAGTCTAAAAAAAATCAGACACTCAGTAGTGTTAAATAAATTTGTGCTAAAAAGAAGAAAGAATTATAGAAGAACTAAAAGGTCTGTATGTGCAGGATGTTATGACATGATATTGCGAACATAAAAAAATATAAGACACCCTACACATCAAACTCTCACTAATAATATCATTGTGCATTGATTTTTTGAGTAAGATTTCTGCAACGTTGCAGAAAGTAAAATTTACAAAAAGAATTAATCCTCGAAGACAAATTCAGTATCATACGACATATACGGCAAAACAAGCATAAAACACTTGTTTTTAAACCAATGAACGATTTCTGAAAAGATTTCCACTTTTTAATTTTTTTCAGGTAACATATACATAGATTTTCAAAAAAACTGCTGGTTGCCATAAATGCTATCCAAAGAGTTTTCTATTGACTTTGTACAGTGATATTCTAAAAAGTATTACTTACAGATTTTTGCATATTTAAGAGATCTCCCAAAAACTGTTCAACTTTCAGTAGAAGTTCATTATTTTCACATAGTAAAGATAAATTCAAGTTTTCCCATATATTTTCTGATTTCTTCATTATGTTGTTTTTTATATACCTTATATTTCATTTTTCAAGTGAAGAGATTATTATTTCAGTCATGTTCAACCTTCATATAATTTGCTTTAGATATTCTGAAAATAATAATAAATCCTTATTACTTAACAATCTAAAATACTATAATACTGCAGGTTACCATGAATATTTTGCTGGTGAGTTACTCATTCAACTATTTATTACCGTTATTACTACACAATAATAATAATAAACGAATGAAAGGAATGTGATAAAATAGTAATAATCACCTTTGCACTTCACACTATTTACTAAAAACACATAACGTAAAGAACTGATTAAATAGTAGTTAAAAAAGCATATATAAATAATTGGTTCAAACAGAAACTGCAAGACAAAAGCGACGAGAACAAATACCGAAAACCGAATGGCGGCTTATAATGGCTTTACGGGGATTTACTGTTGGCACTGAGTTTGCGTAATACGTCTTTTATCACCCGTGCATACTGACGTCACACACATGCTGTCTCATTTTTATATTAGCGGAGAAATTTAAATAGATGTATTAATTAAAAAGAAAATATTTTTAATGAGTTTATGATGGTATGAACGTTTGAAATATATAATAATACAATAATAATTGCTATAACCCATAACCAGGAAACCAGGCCCCAGAAGCTATAAGCTTGTGCGGGAGGAAGGGGGCGATTATTATTATTATTCTTATATTAATATACTTTAGTATATTAAAGAGTATTCCATAAAGTACAGAAAATATAATTAATTTAAAACACGGGAGAAGCAATTTTCGGATATTTCATAATAGTTTCAATTCTTTGTTTAGAGAACTACATAATGTAGTATTTAATAACAATAAGAAAAATTTTTATTCATAGAGGTCCTTGTTAAGCTCTCAAAATTATATGTACATGTAACAGACTATTCTTAAAAAAAGATCCTTATCTGAAGTTCAGACCGGTTTTTTTATGACTTTGAAGTCACGGGCCTACCATGATCTAAACTGAACGTCCAGTGGACATCTTTTGTTAAAATAGATTTCTAGAATAATTGTTAATCTTAATCTACAAATTGTTTGTTTGTAATCATTTTGTAATTCCTATTAGAACGTATTATGGACCCAAATCGAACGTCTGCCGGACATGTTTTGTTGTATTTCTGTAAAACGTTCCCCTATGAACGTCCTTTTATGGACCCAAACCAATCGTTTGCTGGACGTCTTATACTGTACTTCTGAAAAATCGTTCTCATGTGCACGTCCGCCAGACGTCTGTACCATGTCCTGGAACTCAAGGGCCTGTTATGGGGCCAAAACAAACGTCCGTTGGACGTCTCTTGTTGTACTTCTGAAAAACGTCTGCATGTGAACGTCCGCCAAATGTCCGTATCTTGTCCTGGGATTAAGGGCTTAACTGTGGACCCAAAACAAACGTCCGCTGGACATCTTATGCTGTACTTCTGAAAAACGTCCTAAAGTGAACGTCCGCCAGACGTCCGTATCATGTCCTGGGATTCAAGGACCTACTATGGGCCCAAAACGAACGTCCGCTGGACGTCTGTTGTTGTACTTCTGAAAAACGTCCTCGTGCGAGTGTCCAGCAGACGTCCATTTTACATCCTCGGACCTACAGTACCTACAATGGACCTAAAAAGAACGTCCATCGGGCAATGTGTGCTATTAGGGAATGGTATTAGAAGATCGCCGCTTGAAAGTTAAGGTGTTAGCAGTGATGTCTGACATTTCGGAAACAAGTGTTCGTCGAATTCTTTATGATCATTTGGGTATGTAACAACTAAAAAAAGAAAGCCCCACGATGGACTGTCAACTGTAACATTTAAAAATCGAGACATTTCTGAACACACAAACATAAAAGTCCCACGCATGGGCGCCAATTGTAACGATTAAAAAAGAGAGATTCTATAAACACAATACTTACTATAAGGCTCATAAGTACGATACTTACGTTACTTTCTAATGCTCCGGCT
Organism: Agrypnus murinus; assembly: GCA_929113105.1. NCBI lineage: Eukaryota > Metazoa > Arthropoda > Insecta > Coleoptera > Elateridae > Agrypnus > Agrypnus murinus. The sequence continues at coordinate 45,205,518 of OV816023.1, read as the reverse complement.
GAGAACATCTTAATTACAAATTATAACATAGGCGTAGGTCTGATTTCCACAGCTTACTAATTATAAAGAGGAATAAGGGTGTTATAGACATATACCTGTAACGTGTTAAAATTCCCCATTTTATAATAATGTAATTTTGTATGCATTAATAATAAAAAAAGAAACCCTGGCACGGTCCTGCATTCTTGAATGTATTCTTCGTTGGGTTAAAATCTGCAGACTTAAGTTTAATTCAAATGGTGTTTTCTTGAATATCAAGGGTCGCCTCTATATGTTCCGATACAGATAAAATTCCTTCCAGAATAAAACGCAGACTTCTTATTACAGCAAATGACATCTTTGCATATGCCAAAATTTATTTTAAGGCGTTCTCACGACTACAAATGTCGTTTCGAAGAAAAGACTCGAGATAAAAATGAATGCATAAATATTTAAAAGTGCTGCCGCCCTTCTAACAAAAGGATTAAATGACAGTTAGTTAAATTTATTACTTCCTATGCGTGCTTATTGGCAAACTTATATGAACAAGTCTCATCGAATGCTGTCGAATAAAACAATATATTGAAGCCACCTGTAAATTTGTGGTGAAGTCCCGCGAAATCATATAGAATTTTCTCGAAGTTTGTTCCCGACTGGCTTAAAAAGTTAGACTATTTCACAATAGGCTAGTTTAAAATTTCCCCCTAACTTAATAACTTAATTTTCAAGTTAAAAGAATTAACTAAAAAAGCAAACAATAAGACACTTTCTAATACAATTTTGAAATTTAAGTGAAAGTTTAAGCCAACCTAATACGGCGTCTTAGTAATAATAAAAAATTACTCCGACAAGTTTTAATTTAAACTTTACAAAGAGAACTCAAGGATTAGTTAACTTCAATAATAAAGAATTAATCTTCCCGGTTTTGTTTTGTTGTAGTAACTTGGGACACCAACCAATGTTGTTTCGATTATTTTTTATAACTAATAGAAGTTTCTTTGAGTTCATATGGTTTTAGTTAAACATTAAGAGTTTGCTAATGAAATTGTTATTAAGTGACAGTTATTGTGACTTTGGTTCGTCGATTTTGGGTGAAAAACAGATCAGCGACTATACTTTTTAAGTTCTTCCTGCTTCATATCCATAATTTGTGAAGTGTTTTGTATTTTGTGATTAAGTGAAACCAGGGCATGAAACCAGGAGTTGTGTGTTTCCCTTTGAAAGTCCAAAGAATTACAACATTTGAACAATGTATCAAGGACTAATGGATAACTTGTTTGATTAGAGTAAGTTTTATCAAAAAATTATCTGTACTTTTTTATGTTAATAATTACTTCTTGTAAATTTATGCATATTGTGTTCCGTTAATGAGAATTCTGATTAGGGTATATATATTTTTTAAACTATTACCTTCAAAACCATTAGTATTGTCCTCCAAGACAATCAAATATTTTATTTACAAATAAATTAACATTTGAATCAAACCATACTGTGACGAGGTGAGACATTTACTTGCAAAAGTTAATGAAATACGTAATCGTGCCTAACAATAATTCTATCAATACATTCACCCTTTCTTTTTGGTTGCAAATGCTGAAGTTACAACTAGTGCCTTGCAATCAAATGGCGCCCAACTTTTGTTTTAGTATGTCAATAACACCCTTATTCCTCTTTATAATTAGTAAGCTGTGGAAATCAGACCTACGCCTAAGTTATAATTTGTAATTAAGATGTTCTCAGCTGGAGCATTAGAAAGTAACGTAAGTATCGTATTTATGAGCCTTATAGTAAGTATTGTGTTTATAGAATCTCTCTTTTTTAATTGTTACAATTGGCGCCCATGCGTGGGACCTTTATGTTTGTGTGTTCAGAAATGTCTCGATTTTTAAATGTTACAGTTGACAGTCCATCGTGGGGCTTTCTTTTTTTAGTTGTTACATACCCAAATGATCATGAAGAATTCGACGAACACTTGTTTCCGAAATGTCAGACATCACTGCTAACACCTTAACTTTCAAGTAGCGATCTTCTAATACCATTTCTTCAATGATTGCAACTTTTTGAGGCGTTACCGCTTCAATTAGCCGACTGGGGCGCTTATCATCTTTAAGAGATTCTTGCCCCAAATGAAAACATTTTGACCACTTTTTTACAGTGGAATATGAAGGAGATAAATCGCCATAAACGCCGTCTAAACGTTGTTTGATTTGATTAGGCGTGTGCCCTTCTTTTGTTAAGAATCTAATGACGGCGTCAACTTTTGTTAGCTGCGACATTTTCATGCACTCGTCACGATGGTTGAGTGGCTAATAAAATCTATTACGCTTCTAGCAGTAACATATATAGTGTAGGCCTCTTACATGTTCAACTATGACGCAACCGAGTTTGAACATGTTGGCACCTGTAGAAACCTGCCGAGCAGAGAATTTATAGCGCTTATCTCATATTAACAAAATTTGTACAAAAAAAAAAAAAACGTAATTTACAGACTATTAACCAAAAAGTAACTGAAACTTATACATATGTCATTAGTAGGTAATGGGCCACCTTAGGCAGACGTTTTTAGTGACTTTTTTGTTTACAGTTGGTACCCCTGGGGGAAAATCTAGTGACTCTTTATGTCTGTCTCTCTCTAATCTGGTGACTTTTTGTCTGTCTCTCTCTCTAGGTGGTTAAGTACGGAATCTGCATTACCGACATTCTGTATTATCGACATTTGGTTCGTCACTTGGCTAAATGGTAGCGTTGTTGCTAGGGGAAAACAGATGGCGCCAGTGTCGTTTTACGTCGAATATGGGTACTTTTATGTCGATCTCTCTCTAATCTAGGGACTTTTGTCTCGAAGTACGGAATCTGTATTACCGACATTCTGTATTACCGGCATGTGGTTCTGCGCTCGGCTAGATGGTAACGGTATTGCTAGGGAAAAACAGATGGCGCCACCAACTTTTTACGTAGCTCTCTCTCGAATCTAGTTACTTTTATGTCGATCGCTCTCTAATCTAGTGACTTTGTCTCGTTAGGTGGTACGGAACCAGCAGATATTGATTATTCGCTGCTGCTGCTGCTCTCTGATTGGTCAATTAAAAATAAGGGAGTTGTCCTGATTATTGATTGAGTTGATCGTCCAATAGATACCTACTAGCCGGTATTGATTAAACATAATAATAATTGAAGGGTGGTGCGCGTTACCCTGAGTATTGATTTGTAGACTAGCCCAATAGGAAGCAAGGATCCACAATATTGATTTTCCCTAACTGTTGTCACGTCCCTACGATTACGGAAATCTGTATTACCGACAACGTACTGAACTACCGATAGACGGAGCCATTTGTAAAAGGAATCGATATTACAGAGGACGTATTCATGCCAATTGTAAAGGGATAGTTACGTACTTTATGCATGTTTTCAACTATTATAATAATAATAAGCGTATATTCAAAGCATGAAAAAATTCTTGTTTGAAATTACCGAAATACCAGTTGAAAGGGTTAACATATGGAAACCTCACTAGTACTAACTAACTATAAACGAGATATATTTTAAATGTAAATACAAAGTGTGAAGATATTGATTAGTTGCAAATAAATAAAAGGGTGTGAAATGAACCGTAACAAGGGGTAAATGCATAGGTTATATTATGATGTATCCGTGATTGAAACGTCAATTACTTACGTAATAATACATAGCTACCATTGTTGTTATTAAAAGTTTCACAGTTTTATTAAAATATACCTGACAACATTGTTTCGACAGCTATGCTGTCATTATCAAAGGTAATATAATTATAAACAAAAACAAAATAAAAAAAATTAGACATTTTAGAAGCTTTTGAGATATACAAACACAAACTCAGGGTACCTTTAATGAATGAACAACTTGAGCTCAGTAATTCTCCGTTACTGGAAGTATTAGATGTTTAATTATGATTTTTATTATTAATTTTTATTATTATTATTATTTTATCTAGTTACCTATTTTGTATCTACCTTAGCGACGTGTTTGTTTATAATTATATTACCTTTGATAATGACAGCATAGCTGTCGAAACACCATTGTTGTTGATATTACGTTACAACCAGTCTGTTTTATTAACAATTATGTTATTGCTTTCTCTTGTCGGGTGTCACTGTACATGCTTATAGGTATACGATATTTATTTATCTTTATGTTTTGAAGGCGAATGAGCATATTTACCATAAAAACGTATGCAAAATACTTAGAAATATATTATCCTAGATATCAAGTCTTAACGTCAAATTAAATGAAAAATAGTGTTTTATAGTGTGTTAAAGGAAGGAAGTAATAGTAGTAGTAGTAGTAGTAATGGTTATTATTGATTCGATGAAAAAGCAAGCAATTAATATTCGTAAGGGTAGTGGAATAATAATACTATGAGTGTTTTAGACGGATGAATCATTCGTTCGTTCCTTATAATTCTGTCAGGTCTAAATGAATAAAGAAGTGATAACATGTCATAACCTATGTCTATCGTGTGTGTGCATTGGAGTGTGTGTAATTTACATTAACTAAACATATGAGAGAGAGAGAGAGCGCAAGCGCCCCCCCCGGAACCTTTTGAAATAGGGTTAAATATATCAATGTATAAAGCTAAAAGTTATTATTATACACTGGGAGACGCCATCGACGTCACATCAGTAAAGCAGAAGCAGCAGTAGCACCAAAGCAGTAATCATGACGAGTGAAGACAGCTCTAGCTATAGCTACTACGACGACGACGATAACGATTCTGTGTTTTCCAACCTATTTCCATATCGTGAAGAAAAAATAGGTGAGCTTTAAAAGAAAAACCATTGTATACGTTTACTAATTGAATAATCTCTTATGTTTAGACTACGATGACAACGACTACGACAACGAGACGCACCTTACAGATCACACATCAAACTTATCAGCTCCAGAACCAAGTAGTTTTTATCAGGGTGGTTACACAAACAACGCTGACGGCTGCCACGACGACGACGGCGACACTGTTCAATACTACAATAATATGTTTCCAATTAGTGATGGAGCAGCAGCAGCAGCACAAGAAGAAATAGGTACGTTTTAAAAGAAAACCTCTGTATACATATACTAAGCGAATAATAATTTGTTTTAGCCCTCCGTAATAGTGATCCGGTGCAGTTGTTAGACTATGCAAATGACGTTGTAGCAGCAACAGCAGTAGCAGCAGACTTTTCAACACCAAGTACAGTCGTTATAACATCGTCACCGGTAGTAGCACCAGCAGCTAAAAAAGTATACCTAGATGACAAACATGTTCAACTGCTCGGTTCTATCCAATACCCGTTGTATGTTACGAGGTCTCGTGAAGAAGCAGACAACATTCATATACATACCATCCATGTAGGTATGCTTCCACCGGAGGAACCTAACGAATTTGACGTGGTTGTGAAACTTGAATGCGTGAATAACGTATGTGATCATTGTGAAATTGTGTTATCGGAAAGTGTCTGGTACCAGCTGTATGATGTACGGGTAGAGGCGTTGTTCAAAAATTTCTTTTACGCCTGCACTGACGAGGACTACGACAAGATACAGTGCGATAAACAATCGAGATTCCATCTATGTGAGACTTTATGCGTAGAGTTTAGTCACGGAGTTTTTTACGGCAACAAAGTGGCTATTCATCATGACGAAAAATTGATAACCTTAAAACAGTATGAATTTCAAACTATAATGCATCTAGCACCGCTTATTAATCAGCATGCTCGTACTTTACGTTACCTCGAGTTTCCGCGCTTTTACTACGCTAACATAGATAATGTAGTAGAGGGGCAGCAGCAGCAGCAACAGAGACTATGCATAGAACAGGATAAAACACCCGTTTCGTCCGATTCAATTTTATTTACGACTGAAATGCTATGTGGTTACTACTCAGCTGTGAGTTTAACAGACAGCACAATAGCAGCTGGTGGTCTGAATTCTCTCATTTTATTAGAGATAATAAAACACTATCCATCAAGGTTTACAGATGTCGTACAAAAACAATTACAAGCATATCAACAACAACAACAACAACAACAGAAAGCAGCAACATCGACGTCGTCAACAACAACGACGTCTGCACCATAACATTAAGGACACCTTGGAGAAAATAAAACTACTTAGAAACAAGTTAGAAAAGTATGTGAACGCTTTACGTGTGTTACAACATGACATAAAAACATATTGTGTATTGAATAAACTATCAAATAAATTGTTACAATTATCGATTCGCTCTCTAGATGTATCGAAAACTAATAAATAAATAATAATAATATATATTATGTAAACAATGTTTCTTTTTTTTACTAGTGTAAATACCTTTAGCAATATTGAAGAGGAAATAAGTTACGAGTGTTCCACCAACATGACGTAAAAAACATATTGTGTGTGTGTGTGTGTGTGTGTGTGTATTGAATAAGCTATCAAATTTGTTACAATTGTCCATTTACTCTCTCTAGATGTATCGAAAACTAATAAATAAATAACAATAATATTTATATTATGTAAACAATGTTTCTTTTTTTTTACTGGTGTAAATACCCTTAGCAATATTGGTAGTAACATTAACAGTAGCAACATTTAGTGTAAGTAAAGGAAGCAAGTTAAAATTCCACGTAGATGTGTTTACATTTTGTTCCTAACAAGAATACGTTACACAAAAGGATCGTAGGAATGGTTCATTTTATGCATCAACATATTTATTATTAATTTGATTATAGTTTTGAGGGGTTGCTAATCAAATTTGCTGGTGGTGACTCATACATACTGTACAGAGGGTTTGCTAATCAAATTTGCTGATGATGACTCATACAAGAGTTAACATTAATTAAACATCCACCCTCTTTTTAGTCATCACAATCAATGGAGATGCGATTAATAAATCGTATTTCTCTTGCAGCTGTGTACTGTATGAGTCACCACCAGCAAATTTGATTAGCAACCCTTCAAAACTATAATCAGATTGGTAATGAAACACGCAGATGCGTAGAAAAGACGCTCCATGTAGAGGACAACGATTTCCTCCCTCCTTCTCCAGAAGGTAATAAATAGCAGAAGCAACAGGCCTACTTATTTAGTCACGATTCAACTGTGTGGCTGCTGCTTATCCATGGCGTTCTACAAAGCTGTTCAACATAATAGATGGGAACCGTATAGTGTGCAGTGTGATTCGTCTCAGCTGAACAAAATTTTTAAAAAATCTACAAAAGATGTAAAGGTTATAGATGATGATGATGATGATGAAAAAATTCTAAACTACGAAAAGTCAAGACTTCTTTGTGAAATACAGCTGCCGTTAAACAACAGTGGTTCGAAATATTTACATCTTGGACTGGACACTTTCAGGAATTTTGATGTGTGTATAAGAATCTTGAAGAAAGGCGTTGATCAAGGAGTGCAATTTAACGAGGACTCATTTAAAGAATTTATGGAGGATTCTTCGTACATCTTGAGATGTCTGAAACACAACGAGGTCGATGGACACGTATTGACCGATTACACGCTTCATAGTGTAGGAAACAAATGTCTCAAATTTGTTCCGAAAAATAAAGGTTTTGAACTTTACATTTCCGAATTAAGTCTAGGGAGATTATACATGATGAAAACCTTTTTATGGAAAAAGATCGATAGTATAAAAACTATGTATCGCAATTACGAATGTTTTGCCGAAGAAGTCCTGGACAAGGCTATAACAGTTAGAACAACACGTATAGACAATAATATTTTAATAAAAGTGTTAAATTCTTCTTGTAGATATAAGGATGATTTATTTTTGAATGAATTAGTTTATAAGTTTAATAGGAAAACTATTGTAGATTTGCAGAATGTCCTTGATTTAGATGATAGACTTAAATTTATTACATCTGATATAATGTATAATAAATATATATAATAATAAATATCTTTAAAACTTGTTGATTTTAATGGTACCTACATCTACTTATTCCATCCATCATCTATATTATAATAGTTACAAACATGCATAAAGTAACAAGTAGTTCCCTATATAATGTATATTTAATACAATAAATATTTAAGCTAAATTAACTCTATACATTTGCATACTATGCCGTTTTAGATTCATAGACTAGGGTGAAAAACCTATAAAAATGAATCATGCTATAACGTAACAAGTTTATGATGTCTGATGAAAAGCAAGCAATTAATATTCATAGGGGGTAGAAAAACCTCGATTACATATCAACAACAATAGCAATACCAAATAGCGGCGTAAGAATAATCATAATTGTTACAACGCATAACCTGGAAACACTCGTCGTCTTAACAGATCACGTTAGTGTGTAGATATTGATTAGTTGCAAAGAAATAAAAAGGGTGTGAAATGAACCGTGATGAGAGGTTGATTTAACAAGGGGTAAATGCATAGGTTATATAATGTACCCGTGATTGAAACGTCAATTACGTAATAATACATAGTACGTTAAGCTTTATTATTACTAATATGGATATGATGTTCCCTATATAGGAGTATTATAACAGCTTTGCCTAATATAGAAAATTACTAATTGAAATGTATATTCGTATAAGATTGAATTATTCTTGATTGATTTTTTATTATATGTACAAAGTACTTATGACTAAATTATATTGCGTGATTCATTTAATTATTATGCAATCGTATTTACGAAAGCCTGTATCGACAGGCTGGAACATGCAAAAAGGTCCTGCTTTAACTATTCACGCAGCAATAAAAAGGGCTGTAATCGTTTCAGATACAATCAGTCGTACACGAACGATCGTGCGTGTGTCTGAATGCAATAAGTATACTAAACACTAGTGCTCTTTAATTTGTTTATAATAATAACAACATATAGTAAATTTGAATTGTTTTAAAAAAGTGATCAGCGCTTCAGCAACAACAAGGTAAGAATATTTTATTTTATTTTTAAATTCTGAATCTTAATATCAACTTTCGAGTTTCCACGCATATAACAATATTTATAATTTGTATATATTAATCATCATCTTAGGTTACGGGATATAATTTGTTTATAATAACGTCTTTGTAGTTTTGCAAGACGAGGTTCTGTTGGAGAATAAGAACGAACATTTTCTCCGTGGCAAGAATAATTATGTATAATATTTAATATACATTTGAATTGTTTAAAAAAAAGCGTACAACGTTATACAAACAGTTTTCAGGCAAAATTTATTTTGAGTTTATTATTATTATTATTATCTAGGGCTGTAACATAATTATTCAAATAATAATTTGTTTATAATAACGTCTTTGTAGTTTTGCAAGACGAGGTTCTGTTGGAGAATAAGTACGAACATTTTCTCCGTGGCAAGAATAATTATGTATAATATTTAATATACATTTGAATTGTTTAAAAAAGCGTACAACATTATACAAACAGTTTTCAGGCAAAATTTATTTTGAGTTTATTATTATTATTATTATCTAGGGCTGTAACATAATTATTCAAATAATAATTTGAGATTATGGGATCTTTGTAGTTTTTGCAAGACGAGGTTCTGTTGGAGTTTAAGAACGAACATTTTCTCCGCGGAAAGAATAATTATTTATAATATTTAATATACATTTGAATTGTTTAAAAAAGCGTACAACGTTATACAGACCGTTTTCAGGCAAAATTTATTTTGAATTTATTATTATTATTATTATTATCTAGGGCTTAATAATGTTAAATTTGAATTCCAGCAATGTAGGAATAGTTTTATATTTTTTAAAATTTTTTCTCTAGTCTTAATGTCGATTAAAGTTCATAGAGCTTCGAAGATTTTTTATAATATACTATGATACACCTTACTAACTAAACAGAGCTCTAATGTTTAAAAATTTTTTTGTTACATACGATTATAACTTTTCTATAGTCTAATGTAATAATTTGTATTGGTTTTAGCTCTGACCAAAGTGAGGTATTAGGCAGCTTTTTAAACACAGCAGAAATGGCGTTCCAGATAGTAGATGAAATCACAAAAAGTAGCAAAAAATATAAATTTCCAACGGCGTAGTGTCTGCTTCAAGCTAAACGAAATTCCTCAAGACGTTATCGATCCAGAAGCGTGGGTGAAGAATGGGCTAAAAGATATCGTAGCGCATATATGCCAAGACGTCGACTCTGAAGATAAGATTGGTTTCACGTTTGGCTCAGAATGTTTCGCCAAGGGAGACGCATACATATTCTTTAAAAAGGCTAGGGACGTATCGTTCGAGGAAATATGGGACTTATTGGGAAAAATATATCAGAGCAATTCTGAAGGCTTTCATTCAGATAGCTTTCGAATGACAATGACCCAAGTGAAATCCTACAGAGGCTCTGGACGAGCTAGGACATACAACAGCTACGAAGAAGAATGTACTAAACGAAAGGGTATAGTAGTCATTAACAATAAAGATAACCTATGCCTTCCCCGAGCTCTCGTTGTGGCCAGAGCTTACGCTACCAATAACCCCGACATCGAAAAAATCAGAAGAAACCATGCCAAAATGCAGGATATCGAGACAAATAAGCTGATGCAAGAAGTTGGTATTCAGATTCCTGAGGAAGGCGCTGGTGTTGAAGAACTGAACCGGTTCCAGACTCATATGAACAGTTTTAAAATAACCGTTTATGCATATGGGTCTAGAGGGCGAACCGTTCTATTTGAAGGGCCTGATGCTCCAGCGAAAATCAGCCTGCTTCACCACAACAATCACTACAACGTTATTAGCAACTTGAAAGCAGCGTTTGTGTGTAGATATTACTGTGAATCTTGCCACATTCCATACAATAACAAGAACGACCACAGATGTGCTGGATCATGCCCATGTTGCCAGCAGACCCCGCCATGCGAGAAAAGCAGGCAGGAAATAACGTGCGAAGATTGTCATCGCAAATTTAGAGGCCCAGACTGCTATAACAAACATAAAACTAGCGGTTCATATAACAAGAAAACCTTATGCCAGCATGCTAAGCGATGCCACGAGTGCCTGAAGACAATAACAGCTCAAAGAGCTCATACTTGTGATGAAATATACTGCAAGATGTGCGGAAAACATCAACCTGCAGGGCATTACTGTCATATAAAACCCGATAGCAGAGAACCATCTTCAGAAGGCTACCTGTTTATATTTTATGACCTGGAGTCGAGGCAGGATAAACGAGGTCTTGATGATGAGAAGATACACGTACCCAACCTGTGTGTCTTCCAACAACGCTGTGACAACTGTATTAATGAGGCTAATACAGTTGCCATATGCGCAAAATGCTGCCTGAGACAACAGGTCATAAAATTAAATCCAATACAAGTCTTCGTAAACTATATACTAGGGGTTAAGAAGGCCTTTAAGAGGATTGTTGTGTTGGCCCATAATGGAAAGGCGTACGATCACCAATTTCTTCTAAAGCATGTACTTGAAAACACCGATCTCAAGGTTGAGTTAATTATGAGAGGCAGCAGCATTATCATGATGGGTATCGATAACGTTAAGTTTATCGATTCTTTAAACTACTTCCCGATGGCTTTGTCTGCACTTCCAAAAGCCTTCGATTTAGGCGCCGAACTGAAGAAGGGTTATTTCCCACACCGCTTTAACACTCAGGCTAATGCCAATTATGATGGACCTCTGCCCGACTTGAAATATTACGATCACGACTACATGAACGAAGACACGCGCCTCAAACTGATGGAATGGCATAAGGAACACAGAAATGACAATTTTAAAATGCAACGTGACCTGGTCGAATATTGCATCAGTGATGTTGACATTTTGACCAAGGCTTGCCTTAAATTTAGAAAGCTCTTCTTAGAAGAGTGCAACGTATGTCCGTTCACCGAAGCAGTAACCATAGCCTCAGCCTGTAACTTGGTTTATCGCAGAAATTTCCTGAAACAAGAAACGATCGGAATTATTCCTCGTAATGGTTACAGGAATGTCGACAATCAGTCAAAAATAGCCACACTCTGGTTAATCTATGAAGAGACTCAAAGAGGTATCAACATTAAACATTCAGCCAAGCAGCGAGAGACTATAGTAGATGGCGTCAAGGTTGATGGTTACTGTGAAGAAACACGGCAAGTATTTGAATTTCACGGCTGTTACTATCACGGGCACACCTGTCTATCCGTAAGGCGAGATGAACCTGTGCATGAAGATCCCTCGGATACATTGAACAATCGTTTACAAAGAACCAGCAACAAAATCGAAAGACTGAGACAGCGAGGCTACGACGTCATCGAAATGTGGGAATGTGAATTTAGGGAAATGCTGCAACGAAACAAAGAACTAAAACAAGAACTTGAGAATAGCCCTCTAATGGTATCGACACCTCTGAACCCTCGTGATGCATTCTTTGGTGGTCGAACTGGTAATTGCAAAACATATTATCAAGTCGGGCCTGGAGAAAAAATAAAGTATGTTGATGTTTGTTCGCTATATCCTTGGGTGTGTAAGTATGGCAAGTTTCCTATTGGACATCCTAAGCTTTACGTGGGCGATGCTTGCAAAAAGCTTGATTTAGAACATACAGACGGTCTCATCAAATGTAAGGTGTTGCCGCCGCAACAGCTGTACCACTCGGTACTACCACTCATTAATGTTAGCTCTTCAATTAAAACTGCATCTGGGGTATTGAACATCAATATATCTACCCTAAAAATACTAAAGTGCAGACGTTAAACATATTAGTTTAAACGAACAAAATTGTACATTTATTTCTTATTGTAGTATCCTTTTATTTATAAATTACCTATTTGTTTATTCTGATTTTCTCTTCCATAATAAAGCAACGTATATGTAGTTTAAATCCGTCTTCGCCGATTCGCCGCAAATAATAAATGTGCATAATGCTGCTCTAGATACGTCAGCCAGCGTGTCAGCGATATCAGTACTTTATTATATAACATTATATGATTAATATTAATAAACATGTTTTTATATGTATAATACATAATACACTACACTTATATTAGTTAGAAAAGGTAAGATTCACCCTAAGTACTATTCGGTGGGTTGTTTAGACCTTAACACACCTCATAAACAATATGATAAATACGTAGTTTCTATTACGTATTTATTAGAGTTGTTATTTATTCAGAAAAAAAAGGAGAATTGATAGTACTTAGGTTTGTATACTATATGATCAACTAAATTGTGTGGTAAATTTCAATAATGTTCTTTATTATTCGTTATTTGATACGTTAATCGAATCACGTTTAGAGGGTATACTTATTGTCACACAAATTAGGTCGTAGTTTAGTAGATGCAAGGGGGGGAATGATGTCCTATTCACTTAAATACTATTGCTGTAATTTATGCATTCTCTGCTATACACAGATATTTGGAATTTATATCGTGATTCAATTTTATGAGTTTTACATACGAATTCATAAACCATTAAATGTATAGAGACTTAATTTAGCTTAAAGTAATTGATTATATTCAATATAGCTTCTGGAGTCTGGTTTCCAGCTTATGCATTGTAGCAATTATTATTATTATTCTTATTAAAGTACGTAACTATCCCTTTACAATTGGCATGAATACGTCCTCTGTAATATCGATTCCTTTTACAAATGGCTCCGTCTATCGGTAGTTCAGTACGTTGTCGGTAATACAGATTTCCGTAATCGTAGGGACGTAACAACAGTTAGGGAAAATCAATATTGTGGATCCTTGCTTCCTATTGGGCTAGTCTACAAATCAATACTCAGGGTAACGCGCACCACCCTTCAATTATTATTATGTTTAATCAATACCGGCTAGTAGGTTTCTATTGGACGATCAACTCAATCAATAATCAGGACAACTCCCTTATTTTTAATTGACCAATCAGAGAGCAGCAGCAGCAGCAGCAGCGAATAATCAATATCTGCTGGTTCCGTACCACCTAACGAGACAAAAAGTCACTAGATTAGAGAGCGATCGACATAAAAGTAACTAGATTCGAGAGAGAGCTACGTAAAAAGTTGGTGGCGCCATCTGTTTTTCCCTAGCAATACCGTTACCATCTAGCCGAGCGCAGAACCACATGCCGGTAATACAGAATGTCCGTAATACAGATTCCGTACTTCGAGACAAAAGTCCCTAGATTAGAGAGAGATCGACATAAAAGTACCCATATTCGACGTAAAACGACACTGGCGCCATCTGTTTTCCCCTAGCAACAACGCTACCATTTAGCCAAGTGACGAACCAAATGTCGATAATGCAGATTCCGTACTTAACCACCTAGAGAGAGACAGACAAAAAGTCACCAGATTAGAGAGAGACAGACATAAAAAGTCACTAGATTTCCCCCCAGGGGTACCAACTGTAAACAAAAAAGTCACTAAAAACGTCTGCCTAAGGTGGCCCATTACCTACTGTCATTAACCCATAAAAAAACTTGTAAAATCAACAGAAAAATTCAGTTGATTTCTGCTTCTTGCTGTGCTTCCAACTGCACAAGGTGAAGGAAGCTTACCGACATCTCCTGAAATAGTAAATATTTGTGCTACTTCATCCAAAACGTCCCTTAGCACAACTACATGTGTTGCCCCAGGTACAACAATATGTACTCTAATAAAACAAAAGAAATTCGAAAACTATAGGTTATGAAAAATGTTGATCTTTGCCACTAAAAAAGAAGTTAATACTACATGTAAACTATACATACCCGTCTAAGTCTTAAATGTCATACTAAAAAAAGTAATTGCACTAACTTTGGACAATTTAAAAACTACTTTAAAATTCACAAAACACATTGGGTAGGTTAGGCAGCACATGTTTTACGTGGGTGCAATTCAAATTCAATTTTGTCTAATTTAAGGCTACTGTCCCTTAGTACAAATGTCCCCTGGTACACACACTTCCTCTACCTCTTTATAAATGAACTAATCCCTTTCCCTTCATTGATTGTTTATAGACAGGTTGTAAATAAATCGTGTTTGAAGTGGCTGTTGATAAAATTTCGATCGGAACGTTTAGCCTTTCTCAATCGATTATATATTACATGTTTTCCAATCAAAAATCCGAATCTTTTATTACCCTACTTAATTCGTAACCCAGTTAATCTGCCCCTGGATAGTCGGAGTCTACTGTATCTTAAATTATTTTTAGTAACAAAATAATTATGACATGTCATGATATTATTAAAATATAATGGAAAAAATAGAAGTCAATTAATAACAATCAGTAACAGATATCAATTGGAAACAGTTTGTGCAGAAAAGAATAAGAAAAACTTCTTTGAACTCTTAAAACAACAAGTCTCAAGAATAAAAAAGGGGTTTCAACCTCTAAGTGTGAATTTCCGCAAAAAAATATATATGCTTTTTTTTGTCACCTAGCACCCACTACTTACCTGCGAAATTGTAGAGAAATCGGAGACAGACACCAACCTAACATTCCGTGTTAGAAAAGTTTTTTTGTCGTTTTTAGAATGTTTCAGGATCTGTATATGATACAGTATTTGTGTTTAAGGTAAAGGGTAAAAAAATAACAAATCAATCACAATCCTGTATTGCAATAATACATAATATATTAACACAAACACACTGATACAGGAAAGTACTTACACCTATATTTTTACAAAGATTGTGAATGCTGACCTTTAATATATTTATTTCTATGTGAGTAAACATTTTATAGCTGTTGCAATAAGAATGCATGAAGTTAATAAAGAAAAGAATTATTTGCATAACCCTTAATGTAAAGAGATGATCTCTTATTTTGTAAATTTAAAACATAAACAATCAAATAAACTGTATTTTGTCTTTGGATTCTGACCGATTTTAGAGATACTTAACATATTACCTCATTAATGAAATATTAATATGTGTCAATCATAAAACTATTAAATGCTATACCTATCATTTCATATTATACATCGTGTTAATACCACTACCAGAATTATACAGGGTGGCCAGCAAGAATGGTATTTCTAAATTCAAGGTTTTTTCCCGGTTTTCCAGGTTGTAAAATCATTTTTCCAGGTTTTTTCCTTCAATAATTTACGCATACATGGGTATGCGTAATATTAATTCTATGGTCACAGCCTTGGTAGTGTAATGTCTAGAGTGCTGGACTTTCACCCAAGCGGCCCGAGGTCGATTCCCAGTGCCGGCAGATCTGGTTAAGGTTTTCTGCAGTTTTCCTTAGCTGCGACACAAATGTGGGAGTTGCGCTGTTCCATATGTAAGTCGGCTGCAGCCACACTTAGGGCCTGCGTAATAATAATAATCGCCCCCTCCCTCCCGCACAAGCTATAGCTTCTAGGGCCTGGTTTCCAGGTTATGGGTTGTAGCAATTATTATTTTTATTATTAATTCTAAAGTAATAATTCTAGCATCAATATGAATTGGTGATAGAATTGTTACTTTAGAATGAATAACAACAGAACATAAAACTTCACTTGAAGCGGTTTTTTATTGCAGGAGAAGCCTAAATAACCAAATAACGATCAAAAATAGATTAGTTAAACTGAACTCTATAAAATAGTATATTAAAGTATTAGTTTCATAAGACACGTTTTTAGCGCACGCGTCTAAGGACAAATGCACTAAAACGTCTTATGAAACGAATACTTTATACTATTTTTTCTATTTGTGTTATTCTTTAATTATTTTGAAAAAATAACTTACATTTTGCTTTAAATAAAATTATTAAGGAAAAACTTGTTAAGTTTTTTGTTAGTGGCAAAATTGGGAAAATACAGATTCTGTATTTGTTTTTCAAATTTACAGTTTAAATAAGTTTGACATTTGAACAGCTATTCAATAGTGATATCAACTTTAAAATATAAAATACCGTTAATAAGTAATAACAATAATAATATACGGTAATAAGTTACCGTTTCCAGTATTCAAACAAATCTTTTTTGGACACGCAAACGCGTAGTATATTTGTTTTTCCTAATGCTTCATTTGGACACGCAAATAGAAAATAGTATATTTTCATAAGACACGTTTTTACGCACGTGTTCAAGTTTAGAAGCATTAGAGATGCTAAAAGGTCTTATGAAACGAATACTTTATATTATTTTTTCTATTTGTCCTTTAGAAAACTTTCCCTATGCAAGTCGTTTTCTAAACTTGGACGCGTGCGCTAAAAACGTGTCTTATAAAACGAATACTTCATACCATTTTTTCTATTATTAGCATTAATTTGTAGATAATCGTTTTAAAAAAAATAACTTAATTGTAAACAAAATTTGTTAGGAATACTTTGTTAACAGGTTTGATAGTTTGCAACACTAGAAATTCTAATCCTGCATTTGGTTTTTAAATTTGCGTAAATAAGTTTGACATTTTAAGAATGTCAACTTTAAAAAATAAAATGTTACTGTTTCCAGTATTGTAATCATTAAGACACGCAGATAGAAAAAAAAGATAACATAAAATATTAATTATTTTTGAAAGTACATACTATTAAAATTATTTTATTTTTTTAATTTTTCCCCGAAAAAATTCCCGACTTTGATTACTAATTCTAGGTTATTTCCCAGTTTTCCAGGTTGTAAAATATCATTTTTCCAGGCTTTTTCCTTCAATAATTTACGCATACATGGGTACGCGTAGTATTAACTCTATAGTCACAGCCTTGGTAGTGTCATGTCTAGAGTGCTGGACTTTCACCCAAGCGGCCCGAGGTTAATTCCCGGTGCCGGCAGATCTGGTTAAGGTTTTCTGCAGTTTTCATTAGCTGTGACACAAATGTGGGAGTTGCGCTGTTCCATCTGTAAGTCGGCTGGAGCCGCACTTAGGGCCTACGTAATAATAATAATAATCGCCCCCTCCCTCCCGCACAAGCTTATAGCTTCTAGGGCCTGGTTTCCAGGTTATGGGTTGTAGCAATTATTATTTTTATTATTATTATTAATTCTAAAGTAATAATTCTAGCATCAATATGAATTGGTGATAGAATTGTTACTTTAGAATGAATAACAACGGAACATAAAATTTCACTTGATGCCGTTTTTTATTGTCAGAGAAGCCTAAATAACCAAATAACGATCAAAAATAGATTAGTTTAACTGAACTCTATAAAATAGTATATTAAAGTATTAGTTTCATAAGACACGTTTTTAGCGCACACGTCCAAGGACAAATGCACTAAAACGTCTTATGAAGCAAATACTTAGAATATACTATTCTTTCTATTTGTGTTACTCTTTAATTATTTTGAAAAAATTACATTAATTTCTAGGTAATCTTTTTAAAAAAAATAACTTAATTGTAAAAAAAATTTGTTAGGGATACTTTGTTAACAGGTTTGATAGTTTCCAACCTGGAAATTCTAATCCTGCATTTGGTTTTTAAATTTGCGTAAATAAGTTTAACATTTTAAGAATAGCTGTTCGACAATGATATCAACTGTAAAAAATAAAATGTTACTGTGTCCAGTATTCTAATAAATTTCATTAGGAAAAAAAGATAACGTAAAATATTAATTATTTTTGAAAGTACATACTATTAAAATTATTTTATTTTTTTAATGTTCCCCGAAAAAATTCCCGACTTTGATCAATAATTCAAGGTTATTTCCAGATTGTGCAAATTCCTGGTTTTCAAGGTTTCCAGGTTCGCTGGCCGCCCTGTATATAGTAGGTGTTTTTTGTAGAATGTTTAAGATACATTATTGGGAATAATGTATTATAATTATGATTGTATTAGTAATGCATTAAAAAAGTGAATATTTACTGACATCATTAGTACATAAGAATTATAAATTGATAACAATTTCACTATTTATTTAAAAATATTCTAATATTTTCTCAAAAAAACATTTTGCAGACAGTTAATAGTTATTTTACATGCATTAACATAACTAAAATGTGTATTGTAAAAACCACTGTATAAATGCAGACAGATATTTTGAAATATTACTCACAACTTCTATTTACTCACAAATAGTACTCACAACCTTAAAAAGCTATGATGATGTTATAATTATCTTTATTGCAGTTCAACATTGTCTTTAACAATTTTACATATAGTATATTACATATATCACTTGTATGTATATTATGTTAATAAATACAAATACCTACAAAAGCAAAGATTTAGTCTTTGAATGAATGATATTCTATCATAGGTCTTGTGACAAACTACGAAAATGAAAGGTTATGCAGGTGATTTGATTTACCGGCAAGTTCAAGTTGAGCCAGTACCATACTATTCATAGGGATATTTTCATATTATGTTTTACAATACCCTTATTTCCTTTAGATTTTACTTTAACTATTCTCTCCAAATAAAATAACTTTTCAGTTTAGACATGTTCTAATGAACAAATGAACAGTAAATTAAAAAAAATATCAAAATACAACTGTCTATTGTTGTAGTATTTGTTAGTTCTGTTTTTGGGCAAGGCTTAGAATTTCCTGGCTTTAAGACCATTATTACTTGAGCAACCTTTCATAATCCCCTAGTTGTTAAGGTTGGTCTTGTTAGGAAGCAAATCTTCAGGTCGGGGTGGCGAAGTTGCTGTTGTAGTGGTGGTTGTTGGTTGGTAAAATGGAAAAAACGACAGAAGACTGCAAAGAGAATGAGGCCTTCTCCATGGAGAAGCCTCATCAAGACAATTAGGGAGACTTTTAACATGTACAATTGTACTTTTCCTGTACAATAGGAAAAGCAGTTGTTTTTAGACCCAAAATTCCTGCTTGTGAAGTAACTCCACAACTTCCGAAATTGCTATAGGAAATGACATTAATTGATATAAAAAATGGATCGGTTTAAAACATACAATTGGATCCAAGAATTTACTGGATTTCAAATTCCGGCCCAATCTAGTTTTTTACACAGAAATCTTAGATGTAAACAATTGAAAGCTGAAGACAAGTAAAAAACTGTGCCATATGTATATAAATATTTGTCGATTTTTTGTGAACAAATTGAAGAAATTCCACCATTGTGTAAAAGACCATGCCAATATTTGCATTGTTCCTTGGTAAGAAATTTATTAATGTCCAAATATGATATAATTAAGCGGTAATTTTTCAAACTTTTTGCATTAATGCTTAAAATGGATATTCCCCAATAATCAGAGCAGTCTCCTGGCCCTTTTTTTGTAAATAGGCACAATCTTTGGCATTTTTAATATATCTAGAAATTTTCCAAATTCACTGAATAATTTATTAATTGTGTGAGATTCAGAGCTAAATGTGGAGAACCTTTTTTCAATAAAAACAAAGGTAAATTATCAAAACCAGTGGCATTTTTGTTTTCGAAACTTAGTTCCAGAACATTAGCTATACTTTGTACATTTAAATAACACATACTATAAAATGGTACATGGCTTATATTATAATCAATTATGTCATGCTCTAGAAGGGTATCCATTATATTTAATGTTTGCAGAAACACTCACTAATTTCTATGCCCATGGGCCAAGTTTCCAGTTAGAACAAAAATGTCTTTAAGATTAGCATCAGCTGTGATTCTGGAAGAGGTTGATATAATGAACTTATTTTTACATTTAATTCAGGACACAGTATACTTTATTTTGAACAAAATTTACCTTTATTTAAGTTCAAATGTCACAATACCTTCACTAAAATAATCGCTTCCCATAATATACTAGTTTTGATAATCAATTTTGTGAATCAGTATACAAATAGATACATACATACAAATGACTGCTTATTAAATGAATTTGTATGTTAACATGACCCAGCAATTTCTAACCAAAATTTGTAAATCATGTTGGTAATATACATATAATGCCTAAAACTAGTCTTAAAATAAATAAATAAATAAATAAATAAACAAATAAATAAATATTTAGGAAAGTTAATTAAAGCTTTTAAGAAAACAAATAATGTGCAACATATGCAGGTCTGCCAAAAGTATTAGGTAAAATAATTTTAGTGTTAGAGACATTTCCAGAAGGATACCTTGAATTAATGTATGCTTGCGCGTTTCAATTTTTGTCGTTTATAACCTCATTTTCAAACGTCGAATATCATCTTTTCATAATTTTTAGTTCAAAACACAAAAATTATTAAAATTAAAAATTAATAAAATAAAACTATTATCATTAATAATTCGTTAAAGTAAATTTTAAGAGGATTGTTATTGTGCTATATAAAGTTTTATAATTATTTATTATTTGCTTTTTTTCATTTTTCCTTGAAATGGATCTTTGAATTTTGTGTTTTTTTTTAAATAAAAAATCGTCCAATTTTGTAATTTATTGATTCAAAGTTTCCAAAAAATAAATTTCCACAAATTTGCCAATACTAAATAATTTTAATTGCTTATTAGAAAAAAGTAATTAGAAAAGGTTTCATTATTAACAGACACTTTACTTTAAACATGGGATAGAAGAGAAGTACTAATAAATAATAAAATATTCATAACAAGTAATATCACTCAAATACTATTGCTGAGCAGAAATAAACAAATGTGCTCTTAAATACACTTAAAGTTTCTCGAATTTATACTATTAGTTATAGTAACGTCTTAAGGATTGTTTCACTTGAGCAAACCTTAGTGAATTTACACTGCAACTGTATAACACAGTCCAGTTTGTCTATCCAGTTACACATGCCACATACCTACTATTGTTTTATATAACTATACTTAATTTTAAGATTTTAACATTTTTTTTAGCACACATTAACATTTCTTATAAGTAGCCCCTGATCTTATCCTGATTTTACATGCCAAGTAAAAAAAAGTAATTTTTTATTTAATATGAAAATTTAAAATAGGAACATGTTAAGTACATTAATTCTCAAATATTAATTTGATACATCACTATTATAGCTTACAACGGTAGGCTTGTATTTACGACCTTGAACAGTCATATTGATTAGTGGTGGAGCACGTAGATATGGTGTACAAGAAAATCTTTGACCGGCAATGTCAATCTGATATACTGCATCTTTAGATATAATAAAATCTGATGAAATAGTTTCTCTAGTTGACCTACTATTTGGTAACTGAATATAACCTAAACATATTAGTTTATCTGCGCAAAACCCATACCTAGAAAAGCTTTTTTAGAAAAGCTCAAGAGTTTTTTAATTAACAAATCTTATTGTTTGCAAGTTTTCAATCATTCTATTGGTCGTCTCACGTTGGGACTACAGCGAAGGAAAGATAGCCAATGTATTTCTTATGGGAGTTTGTGCTTTGTTGTTGCCACCTATTTTACTGTATGAATCTATAGAAATGTGGATTAAGATTCCAGAAGTTCTAAACCTTTGAAAACAGTAACCGAAAAAGTGTAATCGTAACCATACAAAAGGAGTTTTTAAAAGAAAGTCTTATTAACATGTATTTGTTATTTTATTAAACATTACTTGGGATTGTTACATCATACATGTATCTAAATATTAGATATTTTATTACTTATACATTTTTGTTTAATTATTTCGTCTTCAAATTCTTTCAAAATAAAAATAACGGCTGGTTAGCTTTTGTATGATCTTTTTAATATTTTAACTCACAGGTAAATAAAGGACGTGACGTAAATAAAGAACCAAACGCGATTTTAACGGTAAAATGATTCATCATGATAAAATCATTCATTTGTTCAACTTGTTTCAAAAGAAACTTGCAAAAACAGAAATTTAGGATGCAAAGGGTTTTAGTAAACAATAAATCCTTCTGGTTTTTCTACTTTTACTTCGTGGAACTACATAATACAGTTTATACTTACTGCAATTATAGTAGTATTTTTTTTTGTCGGCACTATTATTTGTCACCGAATGCATATAAGCAAATTTCTTAATACAGAAATAATTATTTGGTCAAATATTGATAGCTTGTGCGTCTATAGATCTTCGCTTAGTTGTTTGGGTTTTATCGTTTGTAATTATTGTTAACATTGTTGTGTTGTTTATTGTAACTATTCGTATTGTAGTATTACATAACGCACATAGATTATACATAAGTATGGCGGATATTGTTAAAAACAGAATGGGTTGTGTACTCAAGGTTGGTAAAAAACAGATTTTGTGAAATTTGATAAAATATCCTCTTACTGAGACCCGGCAGCATTATCAGTAATTATTCGACAAGTTTCTAAAGAAACAGTTATTAGCGAAAAAACTTTGTTCTCAGTACGTCAATAAAGTATTTCACCTGATGGAATAAAAGCTTCAAGAAAAAGAGCGAAGAATAAAAATACTTCAAATCGCATTGCATTATCTTTCCAAATCCATCATAAAAAATTAAGGTTTCCATTTAAAAAGATTTTCGTTATCGCCATTACTCGGAAACAAAAGACGATCTACAAATAACAATTACACTAAAATATGTCTACGTTAAGATAAAAATCGACGTGTTCGAGGATTTTTCTCAGAAATATTTAATAAAAGATTTATTTCGATAGTTCCAGATTTTATACGCGCACTATATGAACAGCAAGTTTTGAAATTTTGTTTTACTACCGCTGTCAGAAGAAGTGACTACCCGCAATATAACTTGCTCGAACAATAGGGATTATAAAGGTTTATGCAGTTACAACTACAAAATTTAGAAAATGTTTTTAAAAGTTGCTTGCAAGATGTTTGGCAATCCCGTTGCCCATAAGAACACACACTGTAGTCTCAACGTGAGACGACCAACAGTTACTTTTTCATAAATGTGTAAATAAATGTACCTCAATGAAGACTACAAATTGTTAATTGAAATGTAGATAAATATACATAAAAAAATGATAAGATATATTAATTTTTTGAGTGTAAACCCACAAAGAGTAAGATTTATACAACTTTATTCTATTTCTTTAATAGTGCTTACCCAGCTGATGTGACTGTTCCTACAAATTCATCATTTCTATAAATAGGTTCGCCTCCCCATGGCCAAATATCTTTATCAGGATCAATATCATTTAAGTGGAAAAATATCAATCTTTTTCTAATTCCTTTTTCTTTTTGCTTTTGTAAAGCTGCCTTGCCAATAAAGTCTTGCTTCTAAAAAAATAATAATAGAAATTCTTAGAATTTCAGTTTTCTATTACACGGATTACATATTAAAATAAAATATATTATACCTTATCCAATTTTACACCGTAACTATTTCCAGCTTCAAATGGTGTCGTAAAACTTGTTAATTCTTCTGCCCAAAAAGGAATAAACCTTTCTATGCGCATAAATCTCTGTGTTAAAACTCCAACATCTCTGATACCATAATCTCTGCCAACCTGAAAATAATACAACTATTGCACTAATAATGTGTTAAACAATACATGCAAGAAGCCTTCACTAAAATTTCAATGATAGTAATTAAATGTGAGCACAAGTGAAATGCACAGCAATGAGTGCTGACAGTTCAGTTAGGTTAACCACTGTTCGGAGCAGAGTGTATTTAGTAAGACCAAATCCTTGTCTTTTTGATATATTCAGATAATAAGGTTTATGACCAGACGACATAGTAATTATTTCAAGAACTAAGAAGGAGCTAGAAATGGCAATACTGAGTTTAGAAAAAGAAACGAAGAAAAAGCGGATTAAAAATAAATGAAGAAAAAACAAAATACATGTACTGCAATAGAAAGGATAGAGTAATGACAAATTTTATATGTGGAAATCATACATTCAAAGAAATAGAACCATTTAGGTGCTTGGGTGTAGCGGTAAGCAAAAAGAATCAGAAAGGATATATGGCATTTTATTGTAATAAACAAATGTTAAAAGATAAGAACTTAAGTAAAAAGACCAAATTAAGAATTTACAAGACATTAATAAGACCAGTAATAACATATACAGTAGAAACAACGACTCTGAACAAAAATAAAAAAGAAAAGCTTAACAGAACAATAACACAGGTCAAAAAGGTTTTGTTATTGAGAAGCTGTGGGTCATTTCCGAAGTAATTTTGTGCGTAGAATGCTAATCCGAAGTCAGAATCGGCCCATCACCTCAGAATTTTGAGATATTTGACGTTAAGTACTCGAGAAATGCGTTTTTTTGTTACTTTTGAGGTTATGTACAGGATGCGAAATTTTTTTGTTGCTTTCATTACTATTTGCACCATTTAGTACTACTCTTACCCTTCAAGATGAGCTATTAGTCGATAACCTACGATCTTTTCTCACACAGTTACGACCATTTTAAATTATGACATTTATCCCAACGTCATGAGCATTCACATTACTCCTTTGAATCGTACATGTTTCTACTTAATTATTTCTCTTGAAAATTTATACTTTTGCATTTCTGGGTTTGCTGAGCACGAACATGAAGTCAGAAAATTGACATCGCCATTTCCAAGATGGCAGATTCAAAATGGCGGATCAAAATGTATAAAAAGTTATATGAAAATAATTTCCAACATAATCCAACATAAAAATGTTAATTCTCTGACTTCATGTTCATACCCAGAAACTCACAAATACAAATTTTCAAGAGAAATAATTAAGTAGAAACATGTATGGTTAAATGGAGTGATGTGAATGCTCATGACGTTGTTGGGATAAATGTCATAACTTAAAATGGCCGTAATTTTGTGAGAAAAAAATCTTAGGTCATCGGCTAATAGCTCATTTTGAAGGGTGAGAGTAGTACTAAATGGTGCAAATAGCAATGAAAGCCACAAAAATTTGTCGCATCCTGTACATAACCTCAAAAATAACAAAAAAACGCATTTTTCGAGTACATAACGTCAAATATCTCAAAATTCTGGCGTGATGGGCCGATTCTGACCTCGGATTCGGATTCTACGCACAAAATTACTTAACATCCAAGACCTGCTTTTTTGTAGACCTGTGTAATGAGACCAAAGAAAGTAGGATAAAATGAACACAGACAGTTAATGCACCATGAAATTGAAGATGTAATGTAGGGCTGTGCGATTATCGAAATCAATAATCGAAAATCGATTAGAAAAAAATCGATTAATCGATTGATTAATTAAAAACGATGATTGATTAAATCAATTAATCGATTAATCAGTTGATCGAATGATCAATTGATCGATTAATCGGATTAATTGATTGATAAATTAATCGATTATTTAAAAATATATAATCAAAGGTTCGATTAAACACGTGTGATAATTCGTGTCTTCTATATTATGGTATAAAGCCTTTCCTGAATTAACATAAATAGTAACGTCTACTGAAATTTTGCTAAAGTATATTTTTATAATAAATTATATTTTTAAAAATCCACTTCAATTTGTGTGCAGTCGTGCAGTGTATGTTCTGGTTGGTCCCGGTCTGGTGCTCTGGTCATACCTTGTACAAATACGAGTAATATGACATCATACATCACCAATGTTGTGCTTTACTAGAGAAATAATTTGTGCAATTCGTGGTCGTTGTTAGTGCTACTTCAACCAAAGTCTGAGAAACAATTATGGTTGTGCGATTATGAATATCAAGAATAAAAATAAATTAAAAAGAATCGATTAATCGGTTAAAGCGACTGATTGACTAATCGATTATTCGGAACTACGATTATTTTCTTAAAATAATCGATCAATTGATTAATTGATCAATCGATAATCAATTAATTAAAAAAAATTAATCGAAGGTCTGATTAATCGATTATTATGCACAGCCCTAGCAATGGGAAAAGAAAATATAGTTAAAATTATTAAATCGATGAGAATTAGATGGTAAGGGCACATATACAGAAGAGAGATTTAGTCAACATTAAGAATTATCACAGAGTGAAATCCAATAAACAGTAGACCCAAAGCAGCGGTCGTAGCAGAATTAATTGAAAAAAAATATGTAAATAGTGACTAAATCTTCTTAAAATATGTACTTTTTAGAGACTTTTTTTAAAAATATGTACCAAATATGTATGTAGTTTATAAAAAAATAGTATATTATTCAACAAGCATATAATGATGGCTATTAATCACTAGGGTGAAGTTTATGAGAAGTTTAAGCTTATTAGAATCAGCTGAGCGAATACTCGCCATTATATGCGAGTCGAATACTATACTTTGTCCACAACTGTTCCATTCAATTTTAATTCGATTTTTTATTCCATATATGTTTACGAACTGTTTCAAAGCCTTTGTAGCTCAGTGGGTTAGCAATCGAGTTTGTGACGCAGAAGACGAGTTCAAATCCCGCGGTTACGAAGATAATGCATTTTTGTATTCACGGTTGAAGTTTATCAGGCAATATTTAATATACCCTTCTCAATAGTACATTCTAAATTGCTAATAGTGCGCTACCAGTTTCGTTTCGTTTCGCTGAAGTTTCGTCCAAAATGGCTTGCGTCTTACAATCGCGGTTGTAAAATAGTGGAATTTAAAACTTGCTAACAAAATACGTACTTTTAGTGACTAAATGCTAAAAATATGTACTTTTATGCACTAGGGTAAAAAATATGTACTTTTATGTAAAATAGTGACCAAATACGACCGCTGCAAAGGAACGCCAAATAACAGATGGAAAGAACAAGCTGTAATGATAATACTTACGAAAATGTTCTAGTTACCTTTAGAGTATGAAATCAATGATGGGTACTGTGTTTAATAACCAAAGACCAACCAACAGAGATTCAGTAAACAATAATCAACGTTGGTGAGCAGACGCAAGGTACCAAGAACAGAGTTTTAATGATCTATTGCAATCAATAACTTTAATAATCTATTGCAATCAATAATTCCTTTGCTTCAGTTTGCAGAAGTAAGATGCCAATATAAAGTTTAAACAGAGTGGCCAGCAAGAGTAGTACTTTTAAATTCAAGTTTTTTCCCGGTTTTCCAGGGTGTAAAATATGGTTTTTCCCAGTTTTTTCCTTCAATAATTTACTCATACACATATTGATGATCAAATTATAATAGTAAGTATAGGTAATAGTAGTATTGTAGTAGTATAGTACTAATTAAAATTAGTATATTAAAGTATTAGTTTCATAGCGAATGCGGCCAACTGAAGCCATTTCCTAATTTCTAATTAACCAAGTTATTTTTTTAAATGGTTACAAAATAACACAAATTAAAAAAAATAGTATAAAGTATTTGCGTGTCCAACTGAAACCATTTGGACATGCAGTATGCATGTCGAAAAAAATACTGGAAACAGTAACATTTTATTTTTTAAAGTTAATATCACTGTTGAACAGCTGTTCTTAAAATGTCAAACCTATTAAGCTATAACTATGAAAAACTAGCGTTTTCGATTTCTTCTCACTAATATCGCCCTGGCACTTAGCAAGTTCTGAAATAGTGTAAGTTAGCACAAACACCGAGCATCTAAAAACAAATTATAAATTGAGCGTGTGTGGCAATTTACAAAACAACCTAACCTCAACTCTATGAAACAACACGTGTGCTAAGCTGTTTTTATTGTACAATAAATATTTAACACATTGTATTGCTGTATTACATTATATTTAGTTATATTCAGAAATTTCTAAACAAACGAACATAACCTAAAATCAGCTGATGCACTAGTCACAGCACTAGCTCGTCGAACTCGTGTTAAAAAACTTGCACAGTTGAGTGCATATTTCGTGCATCAGCAGTCGTTAAATCGAACACTCGGCACCGAGGTAGTGTAAACTAGTGATGGGGTCTCGACACTACCCGCGTGTACTACTACACTTGAGATTCGAAACAATATGGCGGGAGAAGTGTCGACTCTTCATGATACTTTAACAACACTTCGCCTTTACATCATGCATGGGCTAGTGTAAATGTAATTCAATTGAAACGAGAAGCAGTCAAGATTCATAGTTACATAAATCATAAGCAAACTATGGATTAAAAAACAATTATATGAGTAAATTCGGTTATGGTTATATATTTATGCATTAAATACATTAAAAGACATTAAATTATTTATAAAAGCAAATACATATTATGAAACAGAAATTTAAAAGAAAAGAGACAAATTCTATAAATAACTTGTAATTCAAGTCAATTAATTGGATTATAAAAACTATTTAAAAATGTAATTTCGCTGACGACGTTGCTCTTTAGTCGAGAACGTGTTTTTGTTAAGATTGAAGATGATACTTTTATTTTGTGTTTTCAACAAAATAAATTGAATTAATGAAAATTAATGATCATTGTATTTATTTACACGTGTTTCGACAGTAGTCTTTCTTCAAAATACATTATAAGGTATAAATATAAGAAGCTGAAATAATAATTAGGTACATGAGGAACTTATTCAACTTCAATTATTGATTTTGCTGAAAACCCAAGATAAAATTATCACCGTCAATATTATACTAATACAAAAGAAAAAAAATCCACAACAAAATATTTTTATATGTACGTCTCATTCAATGATTGTTGGCCAGTTCAACAAATCTGCCTTTAATTTCTTTCTAAGAATGATCAAGCAACTTCGAATTACACTCTAATAAGAGCGATACTGTTCGACACTAAGAGTCGTGACACTTCAAGTGTCACGACCACGAATAGTATCACGACACTCGACACCCAAGTTCCCATCACTAGTGTAAACCCAAAAAGCATAAATCGAGTGCTTGCACGACGGCAGTTTTAGTCAGTGCATACAAATCGAAAGCGCTATAAATTGGCATAAATAAGTTTGACATTTTCAGAACAGCTGTTCAACAATGACATCAACTTTAAAAATTATATGTTACTGTTTCCAGTATTCAACTAAATCTCTTTTGGACATGCAAAAAGAAAAAAAAATAACGTAAAATATTAATTATTTTTGAAAGTACATACTATTAAAATTATTTTACTTTTTTTAAATTTCTTCATGAAAAAATTCCCAACTTTGATCACTAATTCAAGGTTCTTTCCCAGTTTTTTTTCTGATTTTGCAAATTCCTGGTTTTCAAGGTTTGCAGGCTTGCGGGCCACCCTGTTAAATACTCAACAATTATTAATAATAATAACACTGTACAACAAAATTGGACTTTAAAGAAATTTACAGGTTATAATACACTTTTTCTAGAAGCTTTTAAGATGCAGATCATGAATCTGCAATGGGTTTTTTCGGGTCAGGTGAAATTTTAGTTATATTCCAATTTGTCTTCAAATAAAACTTGTTTTTAAATGCACGAGAAGGGTAGGCAAACTTTTACGTTTAACAACATCCTGTATAGCTACCTGTATCTGCAGGTACAGGTACAACATAATACTTGTCTTAGTAGATACGATTTGAAGGTTTATGCACAAATACATACTAAATACCTGATACGATACTCTTGTCTGAACTTCCAGACTCATGTTTTGTGTTAAAAGTGTGTAACTATCATATTTAACAATTTTTTTACTCTTGTTCCCAAAGGCTTCCCAAAATGAAACTTACACCAAAAAGAGTCTACACCTAGCTGTATAACATACTGTATTTCTAAAGAAATTGAAGGTACACTTTCGTAGATATTCAAGGTCAAAGCCCAAAGACATGATGTGACCACATCATGTGAACTTGGAATGAAGAATTCAATATTTTTTTATAAAACAAATTTTTATGAAATGCTCTTTTAGCTTTAAAACAAGCCTAAGATAAAAGTTCTACTATGATTAGAAGCAAAGTTATGAATTGTTTTTGTTCACCTTGTAAGCGTAAATTTTACATTTTTTATCATATTTGCAACCCTGCTGTATGAATACCGTGTGTCACTGAGGACTATAATTTTACATACATAAGTTACTTGATGTCCTCTGCCATCCTACTAAATTTCACGAAAATCTGAGATGATCGGGTTGAAAAGTTCATTTTTCTTGTGATGATTTGACATGGAATGACCCAAATGACATCGAAACAACAGTATTTGAGCCGACCCGAAAAAACCAATAGCAGATTCGTGATCTTCATACCAAAAAGCTCTAGAAAAACCACCATATGAAAACCTGGAAATTTCTTTTGTGTTGTACACTGTAATTAACAAAACTTTTCAGTTTTGTATCTACACAGTTTATAAATACCACTAGCAAAACCTGGCCACGACTCTGGCTCACTATATCTGTACGACGTTCACTGCTATAACTCTAAGAGATGACTTCAGTACTAGTCGATGCAAAAAAAAGGTAAATCAAACAACTTAAAAATCCAAATCTAAAGTTTCAATTAATAATTTAGATCCAGAAGTTCCAATTAATAATCTAGATCCAAAATTGACAAACTAAAACGTGTCACCTGACACGTAAAACCCTCTAAAGAGGGTTTTTTTCACTAAAGGTCTTTCTCGCAAAGTAGGAGTGGTTTCAGTTAATTATTCAAGAAAACAACAGCCTAGTGGTAACAAAACCCTCAATTCAGAGAAAAAATATTTCTACACCAGAAATGCTTATTACACCACACACAAGGAAAGGAACATTTTCTCACATAACTCTGCCATCAGAAATCCATTACACAGATACTGATACAAACTGAAACCAGATAAAGACGGCAGGTCTAACTACCAGGGATTGTTTTCTTGATGACTTTTCTAATTGTTATTATTTTGCCACCCCTAATCTTTTATTTTCTAGGCACCCTTTTTAATTAAACAACCTTACTCCCACATGAACTAAAACTGTCAAAAAAAAATTAGAACCAAAAACGTAACATCAACTGAAACTACAGGTGACTCTTCAGGTAAGTATCTAATATTGATTAATTATGGTCTAAAGAACAGAAAAAGTTTATTCAATCGTTAAAGCAGGAACTTTCCCCAGAAAAGCCAATGGAGAAAAAAGATATCAAGTTCAGATTTATTAATGGGTTTCCGAAAATTATTAAAATGAAAGGTTCAAAAAACTCCGAGAGGTTTTAAAACCCATTAAACTGTCAACATTTTACTAAAATGCGCATGGTCTACATACCAAGTTAAATATACTAAATACAGACCCCTTCTTTCAGTTATACGGTTGCCTTATAATTACTGAAACTGATATTGTCTTTAATGTGAAATGTGTTACGGATCTACTTCCTAGAGAGAACTATTTTTATAATTTTTTTCAATGGTAACTACCACCTTTTAAATGAATATCTCTCGTGCATTGACTGAGATTTGCCTACAGAAAAAAATGATCATCACAAAAACACAAGTGAACAATGGTTAGCAGTTGTTAAGAAAAAATCAACCAGTCAGAAAAGAAGAGATAAGGGAATCGTTGGTGAAAAACTGTTATGTGAAAATTCTAAACTGAAAGTTGTTCCTAAAAAGACATAGGTTTGAAGCTGAAACGTCCAGCGATGACACATGTGATCTTATGAAACACTACCCAAATAGCGCTGGAATAGAAATTCACAGAAATTAAGTGCCTCTAATTGTTTTTTAATGCCACAATTAATATTCCAATGTCATATTCAATGGCATGTAATAATAACGTGCCCTGCAGTATATCTTTGGAACATTAAAACTAGCATGTAAAAAATACATCCTTTTCATGTCTTTTGTCATTACCACAACCGTCACATGCTTTTGATGAGTATATGAATAATTGAACAACACTTTAATTTATAAACTACTTACATAAGTGTCACCGACAAAACATTTAGTCTCATTTTTAGTGCAATAGAAAGGAGGTAAAAAATGTATACTTATTATTTAAGATGAATTCAGAGGAATAAAACTTTAAAAATTAAAAATTTGATCAATTCTAGTGCTCCAGTTCTGGGGTGTTTGTGTATCTTAACTATAAATAGTGACAGTTCGGAACTAAAACGTCCATCTATTTACTGTTACTTGTTAGTATTGTTACACATTTGTTGCCTGAGCTTATTAAAAATTATTAATATTAAGATATTATTGTAAGATAATTAATTATCTTAATTATTTTTCCTTTGAAGTAATTAATAAAGTATTAATATAAAGTATTGTACCGCGATGGTGTGTTGTAGTATGTTCGGACAGTCAAACCTGGGGGGGGGGGAATGTATTTCGGTGCCCCTCCAGAGTGTTGTGTAACATGTTTTTGATAAGTTTTATGGTTTTACTTCATTTTGTACTAAATGGTAATAAAGAACATACTCTTTTTCAACTACTAAAAAGAATGCAAAATAGACGGACATTTCATCTGTATGGCACACAAAAATTACATCTTTTTTTACATACTTTTTTTTTCTTGAAACTCTGAAGATGTAATTTGTGGAGTGTAAAATTTACGTAATTTATGTAATATAGCTACTTGAGTAAAATTTCCTGAAGTTTATTCATTTTTTAAATTAACAATTAATGCAGATCATTATCAAAAAATAATGACTACCAAATTGTGACCAAAGGTTATCTATATAATTAAATTTTTTCACAAGGATTCAATATCATTATATATCACGTAGTAAAGTAAAAAAATTAAAATAATTGTTAAATAAGGGGACGTATTTGTAAGTATGTTTCATAAATACTTAAAATAGGAATAACATCATCTTAGTTTTCTTATTACTTAATCCACGTCATTGGGGATAATACACGTTTTAAAAAATTTCGTATTTGAAAATACGAAAGAATTGTGAACGTTCGAGGAGGGGAGTTGTTTGTGAACAAAAGCAAACGTAGGGGGAAGGGTGTAGAAAACTATACATTTTTGCGAAAGTTCTTTTTGAATGGCCCCCTAATTAGAGAATTTAAGCAAACTTAATAAAAACAAGTGTAACTTGTTTACTTTTGTGCATCATAATTACCCTTAATAGTCTGTAGTAGATATGTAATGCATATTCTGATGGAATATATAAACAATATCCAGCTTCTCCTGTATGAGTAAAAGACATAACCATTACATCAGATGCGTAACCCACATTCACTTTTTTATATGAAAATGGTGGTAATTTCATATCGCTATTAGACAGTTCACTCATGAGTTCTCTGGCTTTAGGACCAACCACATTAATAACTGTATACATAGATGTTACATCCTTCAAGTGCACCATTGAATCACGACGTGCTTCTAAATTACGAGTCATCCATTCAGACACACGAGTTTGTTGGCTTGTTGGAGACACCATAAAATAACTAAAATTAAATTTAAACAATGTTCAATTACAAGTAATAATAAAAAAAAGAATAAAAATTACCTGTTTTCACTTTGACGGACTAACATACAGTCATTCTCATATCCACCACGTTCATTTTGCATTCCAGTATGAACGATTGTAGCAACTGGTATATCTATATCGTTAGAACATAAACCTTGGAGGTAATTAACAACTTCTAAACCATCCGACTATAAAAAAATTAACATATTTTTTTTCTATTTCTGTTTTCTATAGTTGTATAGTTGTAACTACCTACTTTAATTTCAATTTTAGAAAATGATGACATATCTATAATACCAACACCTTCTTTACAAACTTGAAATTCCTCTTTCATAAAATCAAAGAATTTTGGCTTGTAAAATGTTCCAGGTGGCATTTGTGGAAGTGGGTCACCTCCTAAAAAAAAATTCCTGTAAACATTATCTGTATTTTGTAGGATGTTTCAAATCTAATTAGGATTATGGCTAGATCTCTAGGAACTAGACAGGGCCGAATTTTGGTTATTGGGTGCCCCAGGGCTGAAGTTTGGTGGGGGCCCTTTATCACTATATAAATTAATATAGCAAACATATCCAAGCATTAAACGTCCTAATTATATTATATCAATACCTCATGCGAAGAAGGTGCTGATTCAGATTCGCAGTGAAAAAGGTGCTGATTTAGAATTTCTTATGCAATATTGTATTTAAAATTTTGAATCAGCACCTTTTCACTATAAATCTGAATCATCACCTTCATCACACGAGGTATCGATATACTACAGTAAAGCCTCGTTGATCCGAATCTACGTTAATCCGAATACCACTATAATCCGTACCAGCAATTGATTTACATTGAAATCCGGATTTAAGGTTTTGATAATCCGAACTTTAGAATTAATTGTTTTTATTCATCAAGTTTTGTTTACAGTAACGAATGCAATGGGTATTCAGATGTGTAATTTGATACAAAACTACCGTTGTAGATAAGATAAATAAAATTTTATTTTATTTATGTTTACGTTATATTTATGTCTGACAAATTCTTATTATAAAAAAGTCACGTATTAGTTATTAGTTAGTAAATTCATATTAGTTACAAAGGTTTAAAAGTTAAAAAGAAACTGATACTTCTTTTACGAATTACGACTTTATGTGTCTCCAGCATACTGCATATAAAAAGATTTTGTGCTAAATTTAAAAATTGTTAAATGTAAAAAGACCAGTAAAAAAGGATCATTATAACAAAGTTAAAAAAACGTTAAAACCTGCGGAATATCCGGAGATGGAAGAAATGTTGTTTGCATGGTTTTAAATATGTCAGCAATACCTCCGAAATTTTGGTCGAAAAGGCAAAGCATCTATCCAGCAGTATGCGGTGCATACGGAACAGTGGAAGCAGTCGCGATGCGACGTATGTGCTATCATGCTCGTAGTACACATAGCGTATACGAGCCTGATAGTACATACGTTGTATTGCAACTGGTTCCACTGTTTCGTATACTCTGCACACTGCTGTGACTTTATAAAAAGATGTTTTTTTAAAACGATGACGTCAGGACAAGTAAAGATTGGATACTTAATTTTAAAAAGACACAATTTGCATGTGTAAAAAATCGCGGGAGAAAAGTTGTTCAATGATTCGCACGCAGTGAAGCCCTTTAAGAAACAGTTGCAAGTGGTGGTTTTGCAATGGGTGGTAGAAAATTTGAAACAATTGTGATGCCGGGAAATTTAAAAAAATCATATCTAACGTATTAAGTTCAAAAAACACGAAACAAGCAAAAATCATCGCCTTTTTTGATTGACATATTAAAGCGGAATATTATTTTTTGTGTTTTTAAAGCAGTTTTTGCATAAATGTTTTTGTAGTTTTATTTATTTTTAAATAAATGTTTTTACAGAATATCTTAATTGCATTTTTGTACAAATATAACATTGTAACTCTGCAGACGCAGTAATCCGGAAACCGCGATGATTCGGATTGCCCGTTTTAATTAGTCGAATTAGCGAGACTTCACTGTATATTAATTTCAGAATTGTATTGAAAAAAAATATATTCTAGGTGTTCCGTATTATGTTCAAATTTCGGGAGTATAAACTAGGTTCAATACCGAGTGTAAAAAGCACAAAAGTGGTAGGTCTATCTTTATTTGTTTTGGTGATACTAGGCTATTAATTTTTGAAGGGTATCCATGATTAAAAGAAAAACCTGTCTGGAACCGCAACGTTGATCTTGCACCATCAAACAAACTCATTGGCACCTATTTGGAAGATGTAATGTTAATAATTTACGAAGAGACATGTGGATTCAAATGGATGGTGTGCCAATAACTTTCGGAATTGCTGTCCAGAATTTCGTAAATATCAATTACCCAAGTGGATTAGTCGTGGTGGTATGGTTGCATGACCAACTATATCTCCGGATCATAATTCCCTTGATTTCTGAAGCTACACGAAAGTATGCACAAGTTTCAACACCCAAGAAAAATTATTGAAGAGCTTGCCTAATATGTGAAAATAAACGGGAAATAAGACACGTCACTCTATCTGTCGGCATGCGAGCACAATCTTGTAGACAGGCAGGGGGAGAAGGGTATTTTGAAAATTAATTAAGGGTGTCCTGCAGGCCTCCCGAAATTTCTTTACGAGAGAGTTAATAAAGTTCTAAGAAGGATAAAAACATTTTTGTTATATTTTTATATGCAATGTAACATTGCATTTATTTTTTAATTTTAATTTCTCCTGACGTAACGCAGTCGAAAATGTATTATGGGATGGATGTTTTTGTACCGGATAGCTGTTATCTCATTAAGTTACCAAAACATGCTTGGATATAAGATGAATATATAAACACGTGGTTTAATTCTTGCTTATTAGACAAATATTTTTTGTGTGATTATATTAACTACATACTACTACATTTTTATTAAATGCTTATTTCTTTTTTAAGCTGCAAATTTTTATTTTAGGCAAACAGTGATTAATTGATAACTGGTCATCTTTATAGAAATATAGAAATATTTGTATACGTAGTGTTTAATTTGTGTTAGGTACTAAATTTTGATTTTAATCAAATATACAATACTGCATTCGCGCACTACGTTTTCAATATTTTAGTTAGTCATATTGATTATTATTTGCAAAAAAAACTTCTTATCGCAATGGGGTTAAAGAATTGCCGCTAATTGTAAGACAAATCAAACGTAAATTAAAATTTATGCTAAACCTTATTGCAATTAACTAATTAGTAACAATAAAATTTACTTTTTATAACTAAACTTTAAAAAACTTTTTTATCTTATATTAGCGTATTTGCTACAATCGATTCAGGTTTATACGCAAATAAAGTTTTCCTACGTCATCTCTATCATAAATGACACTTTTCCCATTCTTATTTATTGAGAAATTACTAAATACAGCGTGAAATACAATCTTTTTTTCTATAACCTATATGAAATGTCAGTTGTTAAAAAGATACATTTTTCTCGTTGGGGCTAAAGTACTTGTCGCCTGGATCTACGAGGGAAAAGTAAAATATGTAGTTTAGACCACTAGTATAAAATTCATTTTGCTTTTCTCATGTTGCATGACTATCAAGTTCTTTTCAATATTTTATAGTGGTTATTAGATTTAAACAAAATGTTTTTTATACACGGGGAATATTACAGATCTTAGTACTCTGTGTGATCGTCTACCTCCCCTTCGCGTCAGGACACAAACTTAGAAACACAAAAGTAGCTAACAAATAAACAATTTCAATTATTTTTAGTAAATCAGAAACTTTTTTAGTGTCAAAAGTTATTAGGAATAGTTCCATTAAACGTCCTACAACATATGCTAAAATTACATAGAAGTTATTCTTTTTAACTTCGAAAACGGCATGAAACTGAATAATTAGATCGTTCATTTAACACAACATGAGTACCTAAAATTGTTTATAGATAGCATGCTTGCCAATTTTAGCTGTAGCCCCTTTATGTTCAAATAGTAGCGACAACGATTAATCTCGTCGGTGGAGAAAAAGCACCAAAACAATGTTGGCCACAATAAATCTTAGGTTTAATATCAATCATGCACAAAAATAATCACAACTTAACATTAATTCTGTGAAAACGACCATATTAATATGATATATACTACTGTGATTTTTCAACAACTTTTTATTGAGTTTCCACAACACCATGGATGTAGTAATTTCTTCTTTCAGGGGTACATAAATTATTTATAGATGGAGTGCTTGCTAACTTTTTAGTAGAGTCACTGCATCTAGTCACCTAGGCCAGCTGGTCGATCAGAGTAACGCAAACCGCCGCCATATTGGGGCAGATAAGGGTGATTTTTAATAATGGCAAATTAAAACCACGTTTTACGAGTTTGACATATTAGAGGTTTGATCTTTCAGAATAAGAAAAACCTTTTAAAGTAAACGTGGATTTGATTAATTTCAATACAGAACAAATAATGAACAATTTCGTGGTTCGTTTGCCCCAATATGACGGCGGTTTGCGGTACTCTGATCGACCAGCTGGCCTAGGTGACTAGATTCAGTGACTCTACTTTTTAGTAGAATCATTGCATCTAGCTACCTAGGCCAGCTCATCGGATCAATCGTTGTCGCTACTATTTGAAAATAAAAGGGCTATATTTTTAGCTAGAAACCCTTCAATTCTGACCAATGTGTTGCCAAGGTGTCCGCCATTTTATATCACAATATTTTTGATATAATATTTTGATTTTGACATCTTAATTATATTGTAATTTTACTGCTAAATATGTTTTATATACACAACCCACTGTTTCGTGATTTTTAATTGAGTCAAATACTGTTTACATGCGTGCCAACGTTTGGTCGTGTAACTATTTTTGTAAGTTTTTTCCAATTTGACCTCCTGAAGGTCAAACGGTTAATTTTTAGGGTTGTGCCCATGGAGACTTTTGATCATAAAGCCACTAGGTACAACATATCGAAAAATCAGCCAATTCCACCGAAATCCAATTTCCATAAGGTTTGTGCGGTATTTTCCCAATTTGACCGCGTAGAGGTCAAACGGTTAATTCTTGAGGGTTGTGCCCATGGAGACTTTTGATCACAAAGCCACCAGCTACAACATATCAAGAATTCAGCCAATTCCACCGAAATCCAAATTTCCATTAGGTTGGCAGTGGCGGCGCCAGAGGTAAATGAGCAGGGGGGCAAAGCAGGGGCACAGGAAATATCTCGGTGGGCACCGTACCTTTCCACGCGATCGTAGCGAGCGGGCGAAATTTTGACATTATTATTGTTTTTTTTTATTTAAATCTACCCAAATCTTCAGAGTTTTTGCTTTGGGCAAAATAAAAGTAACAATTTTATGGTTTTTACAAATTGCAACTGTGAATGTCATTGTGGCTGTGAAAACGCGATAAACATCTGAAATGTCAGTATCTCACAACTCTTGAAGTCCTACTGAATGACATTTAAAACTCTGTCTCTTTGCTCCCGTTCACAACCAGCTGTTACACTCTATTGGCAATACTTCTCCCTATTGTTTGCCAGTTTGCGACTGACGACTGTGCTAGCGTATGAGTCATACCGAACATGCAGATACATATTTATAGAACGCTTGAATTTCCAAGTTAAGGCTAAGCCTTTTTCTGATTCATAATTATTAGATTTTAAATACAGGCCTACATAAGAAACAGAAATAAAATATTAGGTTTCCTGTAGTAATTTTAATTTGTACACTAAAACGTGAATTATACTGTATCAATATCATCATTTATTTATCAAAGATGTTTTTTATTTGAAACCTGGGGGGCACCGCTCAATGTTGGGGGGGCTCGCGCCCACCCAGGCCCCCCCGTCGCGCCACCCCTGTAGGTTGGTGCGGGATCCTTTTGTAACTTCGTTAAAATTAGTTTTTTGAAAAAAATCTCGAAGTGGTATAGCGATTTTAATTACTTGACGTTATACACCCCCTACTTAACAAGGTCTACCAACCACATAGTGACATCACGACAAAGAGGCAATCCCCGAATCTTTTATTTCTCATTTTGCATTCAAATTTTAACTAATAGACTGTCTTATTATTCCACCAAAAATAAAAGATATCCCATAATATTAATCAAGAATTTGTTTTTATTTGACAGGGACCTATTTTCGTATGAAAATTTTACCGTAAATATAAAATATTAACTTGTGTTTATTATGTATTTGCAATTAAATATCTTTAAAATAAAATGTTTGTACTAGTTAGGCTAAATCAATGGTAATAGGATGTGCAAAATAACCCAGAGGATAGGAATCTTAAATCAAATGGCGGTGATAACGCGTAAATAATAATCAGAAAATCTTTGCGAAGCTTTTGTAAAGAAAACCCATTGGTCGCGAGGATCTTGGGTGTTTTAAATTTACTAAACCTTCTTTGGTATAATTTCTACTGTTAAGACGCCAGAGCACAAACAGTTATATCAAACAATGATTATACTCTTTAATAAAACTTGTTAGCATCTTACGAAACAGGTAAAAAGCAAACCAAATAAAAACTAATAACTCACTACAGAATAATTCGATAACATACAATTTTCTCGATGAATTTTATGAATCCACTTTCTTGTGATTTGTCGTCTTTCGGAAACTTAAACACGTGCATTTTGTGTTTTTCATTGTAATTACCGTTGCACAGGGTACACAATAACACAACACTTGTTTACTTTATTAGTACTACATTATATTAATTATACAAGCTAATAATATGCTACACATATATAAATTACAATGCACCAGCCAACACAATTACACATTTAACATAATACTATTATAGTTTATTTCTTTTGTTTGTCGTTTGTTTTTGCCTTTAGCATGTGACGTCACTATGACGTTTACAATATGTTGTGAGGCCTTAGTTAGATAGGTGGTGTTGGCTATACTGTACCATTCTCAACTTGTTATGTCATTTGTTTTTAAAGACATAACGTCATCGATATTTTTTTTATAACAACCTATATTTTTTATTGTCGTTTCGGTAGTACTTTTTATTCTCTTTTCAACTGTATACAATTTTCAATATTTGAACATTTGAAAACATTGAGAAAAACTGCCCTAAAGTTCAAATATTAAAAATTCTTTAAATTTTCAAAATGAATCTAGTCACTTCTTTCTATGGGGGTACTTAAAAAGTAAAGTGTATAAAAATCGACCAATTAATTTAAAAGACCTCAAGCAAAGAATTCAACATGAGATTAGATTAATATTAAATGAAACTCTTCAGAATGTGAGAAATGAAAAAAAAGTCACCGTATAAAAAAACGTTACGTTTAAAAAAGTTGAGAAAAACTAAAAAGTCTAAAAGAGTCTAAAGAGTCTAAAATTTTAATTAGACTAAAAAGAAATTAAATTGATTAACAAAACAAACTGTAATAACAATAACATCAATTACAAAAATAAGCACATAAATATCAGTTTTTATTACACTAGATGTTCAAAGTGACGACCCTGTACCATCTGACAATACATTTCTCACATTCTGAAGAGTTTCAGATAATATTAATCTAATCTCATGTCGAATTCTTTGCTTGAGGTCTTTTAAATTAATTGACCGATTTTTATACACTTTACTTTTTAAGTACCCCCATAGAAAGAAGTGACTAGATTCATTTTGCAAATTTAAAGAATTTTTAATATTCGAACTTTAGGGCAGTTTTTCTCAATTTTTCCAAATGTAACATATTGAAAATTGTATACAGTTGAAAAGAGAATAAAAAGTACTACCGAAATCGACAATACAAAATATAGGTTGTCATTTAAAAAAAAATATCGATGACGTCATTACTTTAAAAACAAATCACGTAACAAGTTGAAAATGGCACAGTATAGCGTCAAGTAATAAAAATCGCTATACTCCTTCGAGATTTTTTTCCAAAAAACCAATTTTAAGGAAGTTATCGAATTTATCCGCTACTTTATTTCCACACTGTATATGGTTTATACCATTTCTGAACAAAAATAAAGTTGCTACAAACCAAACAGACTGTAATACTGCCTATATTTTATTAATTTATACTTTGTGTTGTAATGGATACATATGTTAAATTTTCATAAATAAGTTTTGTAATTCTTATTCGACTACGGTAATTTAAATTATTTTTTTCTTTCTAAATTTATTAATTTGTATTCGCTCGATGCGAATAAAAAAGCACTAATAATATCCCTTTGTAAGTGTTATTGTCGAGTATTTATCACTTACGAAATATAGAATAGCAGAAGAACAGTAATTAGTTCTCAAGGTTTATAAATTAATTATAATAAACCATACACTTATAAATACTTATATCATGAGGTAGATTTAATATAAAGTAATACGTATTAAACAAATTTATAAATGATTTCTTACTACTAGTCAATTTCTTTATAGTTTTTAAAATGTATTTATTGCATTTCCCTTCATGCATTTTGTAAGTGATACTGTCCCGACGGAATGTTGCCTGGCTGTCTGATTAAAAGAACGGAGAATTACTTAAGTTGTTAGCCCCTAATATTAGATAATTTCGAAGCTCCTCTGTTAATTGGATTGCCTATTTTTCATTTTTTATTTTAATAAATATTAAGTTTTAAACAAATCCATAAAAATAGCCTAGTATAAAAAATAACATGTTGGTAAAATAAACTTAAACCACAATGCTGGCTGTATTACCCGTTGAGAAAAACTATTATAAAAACTTTTTCTAAATCAACCTATTTTAACTACGTGAATCAAATTTTCATAAAATATAGAAACTGCCTACTGTATATTTGTATAAGAGTCCTTTACTTTATTTTCTAGAATTTAATTTATAAAAACAAGTCCCAAAAACTATTACATTTTCTGGGTACCTTTAACTACAGTGCAGGTCAACCTTAAGCGTTAAATTTAAGTTAGTCACTCATTTTGTCACTTCATTCATTTTGTTTGTTGCTCTTTAATAAACAAATTGTTACTTTGCAAAATAATTTCATAACCCTACTGTATCTCCAAAAAAAATAAAAACCGACTTCACTTTTGTTTTTTTTTACTCTTAGAATTGAATCCATTTTACACTCTGGAAGTTTGAATATAACGATACAGAACACTGTATACAGGATATAATTAAATAGGTAAAATTCTGCAGTAAGGTATACAGCGAAAACTGAGTTAAAAACTCTAATAACATTTTCTTCTCCAATGACTCCTACTAAGAGATATTTATAAGCAGTTTTAGATTTTTAAATCTGGCAGCAGTGTAGGTTCTTCAATGCTATTTGATCTCGGTCGACGAGGTGTTAATTGCATGATTAACTAAGCGACATAGTAGGCATAAGTGATTTTAAAACTGAGTATCCATGATGGACCATTTTTAAAAAGTATGATCACTTCCCAGTAAGCAGAGTACCGTCTTATTTACGTGATTTTTTAGATGTTTGGTCGCTGATGACGAATGCCCAATTATATGTTATAATGATGTCATACCAGTATGACGAATGTAGGGTTATGACGTGTCAATGACGTTGACAAATTTCTTTAAAAATAAGTAAAGT
The DNA here is from genome assembly GCA_929113105.1 of Agrypnus murinus. Taxonomy (NCBI): domain Eukaryota; kingdom Metazoa; phylum Arthropoda; class Insecta; order Coleoptera; family Elateridae; genus Agrypnus; species Agrypnus murinus. Next base: position 45,162,200 of record OV816023.1, on the reverse strand, counting down.
CCGTTTTATAACACATGAAAATTTTAACCAGAACTTTTTTACAATAAATTTGCAAATATATAATAGATATTTTCATTGAACTTAAATAAATAAAATAAACCTAAAAATATCTTGCACACTTAGTGCTGAAATATTACTTGATATTTAGTTTTATTATTGTTACAGGCTCGCTTAAATCGTTTAAGATTTTACAACGCAAATAACCTTTTTTATAAACAAAATCAACAGATGTGGAACATAGGTTTCAAAAATTCAAACTGAGTGCTCTAGCATCATGCAACCGGTATCGGTAAAGATCGTGAAAAACAATGCAATGACGGAGGAGGTGAATACATGCAAGTTGAAGCAGTGCGAAGTTGAAATAAATAGGTCATTAAGACGTCATTTAAATATATAGTTTTATGATTATATGACATTTTCATAAAGCAATGTCTTTTTCACGTCTTAAAATGACGTCTTTGGGCAGTGACAATTACCCATTTTATTAACATCAATATAAAGGCACTTCAAAGGTGAAAATGATGCAATGACTGACCGATAATTGATGTTACTCTGCTTACTGGGTTTTATTCTTGCGTATACAATCCTTGTGATTTGAAATGAAATGAAATATCTCTATTGAAATAGGTAACCCTAATATACAAACATACACAAAAAAATACAAAATAATATGTAAAGGTAACTAACCCACAAAACTAATCATTGTGAAAAAAAAAGAGAAAAAAAGAACGCTAATATACAAATATACCCTTTCATTAAATTATTGATTTTTAATATGATTTATAATAATAATAATAAATCGATTTTATTTAACAAATGTACCTATTACAGACATTTGTCCTGAAAAGACGAAGATTAGCTATTAGTGAAGATTTATTAAGTTTTTCTTGAAAACTTTAAGTGAAGTTAATTTAAAGCAGTTAACACTTAGAATTTTAGACTAAAATGTCATTACTGATTCACAGCACAGCATAGCGAGCAAAAAAAAATTATGCTTGATATTGCAAGTGGTAAATCAAATATAAAAATTTAATCTTTTTTATAAACTAATTATTTCAAATCAATAAAAGTTTAAATTATAATAGTTGTATGAAACTGATAAAATATTTTTAGGTTCAGTAACGTTTTATGTTTTTATTTATCAGACTGTATATATTCAGTCTTTTTCTCCGACAATATTTTTTTAAATATAAAGAAATGAAAACAAGAACTCCTAAATTTTGAAAAATTGTAGTGTTTTTCATTTGGTGAGGGCCCCTAGGCTGCAGCTCGTCCAGCCCTCCCTTAACTCAGGCCCTGGAACTAGACATGATTGTATATTGCAGCTGAGCTCAGCCGACAAACAAAGTGTTCCATTTAAAGGTTGTTGGGTACAACAAGATCTATTAGATAACCAAATTTGGCAACTTACTATAAACCTACTTACAATACCTTAATACAGTGTTTCCCAAACTATCCTGGTTTATGGCGGACTGTGGTTCCCCAAGTCTAACCATACCTTTATAATACATACCTGGCAGTTGCAATGTGCAGTTGGAAGCTTGGCGGGAAAAAAAGATACCAGCATTCGCATTCGCTCAGCGATGCGAATTTTAATTCATTCTGCGACATCATGTTTGTATGAAGCTGGGTTTTGGCAGTTGCTGTGATGAAAACCAAATACTGTCTGAAACTCAATGTGGAACATATATTAATTTAGGTGTAAAAAGTATATAAATTACTTTGAATTGAATAAATTATGACGTACGCTAGATGCTGGTATCTTTTTTTCCCGCCAAGCTTCCAACTGCACATTGCAACTGCCAGGTATGTATTATAAAGGTATGGTTAGACTTGAGGAACCACAGTCCGCCATGAACCAGGATAGTTTGGGAAACACTGTATTAAGGTATTGTAAGTAGGTTTATAGTAAGTTGCCAAATTTGGTTATCTAATAGATCTTGTTGTACCCAACAACTTTTAAACGGAACACTTTGTTTGTCGGGTCTCAGCTGAGCTCAGCTGCAATATACAATCGTGTCTAGTTCCAGGGCCTGAGTTAAGGGAGGGCTGGACGAGCTGCAGCCTAGGGGCCCTCACCAAATGAAAAACACTACAATTTTTCAAAATTTAGGAGTTCTTGTTTTCATTTCTTTATATTTAAAAAAATATTGTCAGAGAAAAAGACGGAATATATACAGTCTGATAAATAAAAACATAAAACCTTACTGAACCTAAAAATATTTTATCAGTTTCATACAACTATTATAATTTAAACTTTTATTGATTTGAAATAATTAGTTTATAAAAAAGATTAAATTTTTATATTTGATTTACCACTTGCAATATCAAGTATAATCTTTTTTTGCTCGCTATGCTGTGCTGTGAATCAGTAATGACATTTTAGTCTAAAATTCTAAGTGTTAACTGCTTTAAATTAACTTCACTTAAAGTTTTCAAGAAAAACTTAATAAATCTTCACTAATAGCTAATCTTCGTCTTTTCAGGACAAATGTCTGTAATAGGTACATTTGTTAAATAAAATCGATTTATTATTATTATTATAAATCATATTAATAATCAATAATTTAATGAAAGGGTATATTTGTATATTAGCGTTCTTTTTTTCTCTTTTTTTTTCACAATGATTAGTTTTGTGGGTTAGTTACCTTTACATATTATTTTGTATTTTTTTGTGTATGTTTGTATATTAGGGTTACCTATTTCAATAGAGATATTTCATTTCATTTCAAATCACAAGGATTGTATACGCAAGAATAAAACCCAGTAAGCAGAGTAACATCAATTATCGGTCAGTCATTGCATCATTTTCACCTTTGAAGTGCCTTTATATTGATGTTAATAAAATGGGTAATTGTCACTGCCCAAAGACGTCATTTTAAGACGTGAAAAAGACATTGCTTTATGAAAATGTCATATAATCATAAAACTATATATTTAAATGACGTCTTAATGACCTATTTATTTCAACTTCGCACTGCTTCAACTTGCATGTATTCACCTCCTCCGTCATTGCATTGTTTTTCACGATCTTTACCGATACCGGTTGCATGATGCTAGAGCACTCAGTTTGAATTTTTGAAACCTATGTTCCACATCTGTTGATTTTGTTTATAAAGAAGGTTATTTGCGTTGTAAAATCTTAAACGATTTAAACGAGCCTGCAACAATAATAAAACTAAATATCAAATAATATTTCAGCACTAAGTGTGCAAGATATTTTTAGGTTCATTTTATTTATTTAAGTTCAATGAAAATATCTATTATATATTTGCAAATTTATTGTAAAAAAGTTCTGGTTAAAATTTTCATGTGTTATAAAACGGACTTTACTTATTTTTAAAGAAATTTGTCAACGTCATTGACACGTCATAACCCTACATTCGTCATACTGGTATGACATCATTATAACATATAATTGGGCATTCGTCATCAGCGACCAAACATCTAAAAAATCACGTAAATAAGACGGTACTCTGCTTACTGGGATGATCATACTTTTTAAAAATGGTCCATCATGGATACTCAGTTTTAAAATCACTTATGCCTACTATGTCGCTTAGTTAATCATGCAATTAACACCTCGTCGACCGAGATCAAATAGCATTGAAGAACCTACACTGCTGCCAGATTTAAAAATCTAAAACTGCTTATAAATATCTCTTAGTAGGAGTCATTGGAGAAGAAAATGTTATTAGAGTTTTTAACTCAGTTTTCGCTGTATACCGTACTGCAGAATTTTACCTATTTAATTATATCCTGTATACAGTGTTCTGTATCGTTATATTCAAACTTCCAGAGTGTAAAGTAGATTCAATTCTAAGAGTAAAAAAAAAACAAAAGTGAAGTCGGTTTTCATTTTTTTTGGAGATACAGTAGGGTTATGAAATTATTTTGCATACAATTTGTTTATTAAAGAGCAACAAACAAAATGAATGAAGTGACAAAATGAGTGACTAACTTCAAATTTAACGCTTAATTAATTTTCAAAATACCCTTCTCCCCCCCAGCTCAGTGGGTATGGCACTTGACTATCAATCTTGAGGTCATAAGTTCGATCTCCAGGGATGATACACTGGAATTTTTAAAAATATCTAAGGCTTTCCAGCTCAACTCAGCCTATGAAAATGACTACCTGGGAAATAATTTCCTGGGCTAATAATAGGCGGTCAGTGCATAAAGCTAGCAACTTCACCAGGCTTGGTTGGTAACACTGAACGGCTCTACTAATAGCAGTCTACCCTAGGGTTGCCAACTTTTAAAAGTTGGAAGTAAGAACACTCAAGAATTTCCAGAAATGTTATTTATTATATTCATTTACAATAATAAAAGTTTTCCAATGCTATTTAAATCAAAACGAAACGTTAATGCAGTAAACCAGCCAATGTTGTTAAAAGGGCTCTCTTGAATGCTCGTTAAACGGTTCTCTCCACATAGTATTCACGAGTGTGCCTCGAGTATAAATTCAAGGGATAGTTATATAGAAACCAAAGTTTTTCCGAATTATTGTTTTTATAGAATCGCGCTACAACGAGTTTTGTTAGTATGAGCAGCATGAGCGGCTGGAAGGAGCACTTGATTTACGATTTCAAAACTTCCCCTTCTATTCCCGGTTTGGGTATCTCTTTTTAAATAGAATATTTAATATATTTCAAAAACAATTTTTTTATAATTATAATGTTCGTATCAAAAGAAATAACTTACAATTAAATACTAATATGGTATGCATAATCATTTAATTTTATTTTTATTTAACTTAAATATACATAGTTTCAACAACCACTATAAAATTAAGGGATAATTTTATATAATTTTTTTTTATAAATATTATATGCAAAAAAATGTTTATATATAAAATAAGCAATTTATTAAAAAACCAAACAAAAAAGGATGATAAATTAGATACATTCGTTAAATAAGAAAAAGACAGGAATAGCCAGCATGATTGACTAGACTGCGCGTGGATTTACGACTACAAAACCCCGGGTATGTTCCAGATTTGGGTAATTTTTTTTTAATAAAGTATTTAATATATTTCATAAATAAACATTTTTTTATAATTATAATATTTATAAAAAAGAATAATTACATAAAATTATCCTTTAATTTTATAGTCGTTTGAACTATAAAAATAAAATTAGATCATTATGCATACATATTAGTATTTTATTTTATTTCGTATTATAACCATCAAAAAGTTTTTACGAAATTTTATTAAAAAAAATTACCGGAACTGAGAATAGAACTCGAGTTTGTAATTGTTAAGTTCAGCGCGCTTTCCAGTCGGCCATACAGTATGTCTGTTCATGTCTTTTTACTCCTTTAATGAATGTCATTTATCATCCTTTTTTGTTTGTTTCTTTTTTATTATTGATTACTTTTTGATGATGTTTTACATTTACTAATTAAGTACGTTTACTTATTAATTGTTTAATATTAATAAATCAACAATTAATATTAAATCATTTACGCATGCTATTTCTGATATCACTGTCTGAAAAATCTCAGTTTCTCTGAATCTATCCGTCACCAAAATAATGTGTGGTGGGGGTGGGGGACTAGTTTGAGAGGTTCCCATTACCGCTGCCTCTTCAGCAGATGGTTCAGTACTGTAAAATCAAAAACTGTAAAAACTTGAACTGCGGCGCTAGACCATTAATAATCGTTAACGCCGCTCAGTTAATAATTAATAAACCGTAGATTCTAGGCAATTTTCAAGATTGGCTGGTCATTAACGACATTTGCCGGTTTACTACATATACACACATACGTTTTTGTTTTTCGACTAACAAAAAGTTCGTCTCTGTATTCATGAAGTCTGTCTGTCGGTCTGTCGCCTTTTTCCATGTTTTGAATTTTTCTTTATGGAATCTTATATAGTCTCGCCAACAAATGAAGGATTTAAATGAACGCGTGCACATCAGCTGTGAGAACATTACGATAAGCTAAGAATGTAAGCAGAGTATTGTGTTACTAGCGACGTTTTAAAAAAGTCAGTAGCGTACGTTCGGATAGTACTTTTTAACATTATGTAAATTTATCATCGTTGAAGTATCTATTCAACCTTAATAACGATTTATAATTAAAAATCTCATTACGTTTTTAATGGCATAGGGTAATGAATACATTTAAAGAAAATTGCAAAAATTTTAACTATAAATCGTTAAAAGTAAAAAATAGGGAATCAATCAATAATCATAACTACACAAAATCATAACTGGTGTTAATTTACATTTTTAAGTGCATAAAACTGATACTAAATGATGGCAATCCTTTTTATATATTAGGAATTGTACTGTATAATAATTTACCAATTTCAATAAAACAATTAATGTATAAACAATTTGTTACTGTTTTAAAGGAATTACTTAACTATTATAGTAGTTCTTAAGAATTTTTGTTTATAACAATATTTCTGCTTTCATATGTTTAATTTAATTTATATTTTTTGCCGTTTACTTGCATACATGTTACATGGAAAACAAAAATATGCCTAACTGTGAGTCAAATAGTATTTTATAGGTGGAATAAAATAATTAAACTTGGACGTTAATAATAATTGTTCTTATAGTATAAATTAATTTTATTTTCCCTATTTTGTACGTGTATTCGATTATAATCGAATACAACATTAAGCATCAATGTTAGCCTTCGTAACACATAAGGACATTTTGTGACGCTACTGAATCATTCCAGTTTATCAGTTGTTTCTGTTATCAGATAAATTTCTCGAGTCGACCACATGATCTTGAGGTGAACACTGCGTGATTTGAGATGCTTTTTACAATTCTGCCCTCGTGATATCGGTAATCTTAAATCCTTCATTTGTTGGCGAGACTATAGTACATCAAATTCTAAGAAACTTTTGGTGAAACATTCTTTTGTATCTCTTCGGGAAAGTGGTCAACATGACCACCGAAGATTTCGGTAAATTTTTGAAAAATGAAAAAATTTAACATTTACGAAAAAACAAACATTTTTAGCTACTTTTTTTTTAACGAAAAGGCTTAGGACTTAGAGAATTTTAGTTTTTATGACAACTAATGTGTTAGGTCAACATTAGTTTTCAAAAATAAATTAGTTTATTAAGTATACAGTTGTTTTTGTTCATCATGGCAATGCTAGCTCTGCGCATTCTCAACTGGTTTTTTCTGAGCTTTTAACCATATTTTCTTCATCGTCCGGTAAATTATAATCTGTAGCTTCAATCATTTTAATGGCTTTTAACAACAATAATGCATATTGAATATTGATAACATTGTTTATACATTCTTTATCTATATTATTAAAAGCCTCAATTAAGAACTTTGACGTAATTAGAACTGAAACCTAAAAAAACTGCAAAAGCCGGTATTTGGGTCATACCAGAATGGAACCTGTACACTTATTTTTTCAAAGCAAGTACCGAAATCAAATTCCGAACCCCTACATTTTTGTTACCCTGTATCGGAACCGAAACCGTACCGAAATTACATTTGAGTCCAAGTCCCTGGTGAAAGGGGACTATTAATATAGCTTAATTACAATGGACACAGTTGTTTCAATAAAAGCAGATAATCTCTGCTTAAGTAAAACATAAAAAAACACAAATAAATAAAATATTAGACTATGTTGATTTTTGTCACTAATGGTTCTCTATGTCGTAGGTCACATTATTCTCTCATAGCCAAAATCCTGTTTTGTTTGAAACAACCAAAAATTATAATTTTAAACAAAAGATATTAAAAGATAAAATTATATAAATTACTCTTATATGTTGTGTCGAAATAAAGTGCTCTTTCATATGCCATTTTAATTCCAAACACAGCTCCTCGTGTTTGCAGAACACTATATAATGGAGAACATCGTAAATTTCTTGCATACTTATACTCGCATTGATGGGGATATAACACTGCATAATGCCTGTAAAAACACATTTCCTGTTCTGAAACAAAATACAATTCTAACTTGATAACATTATTAAATGTAATTTTTTAGAGTAAAAAATGTTAATTTTTAAGTACACACCTTCCAACGATTTCTTTCGTTCTTTGTTGCAAATAATGACGGCTATTGTGAACATCTAGAAATCTTTGAACAGTAAAAGGTAGTAAATCTTGAGTTGGTTCTCCTTCTATTAGCCATTCAGCAACAGCTTTTCCTATTCCTCCTGCACCCTAAATAGAAAAATATTATAGTTAGTATTATTTACAGTAGGTAATCAGTTATGACATTTATTTGTTTGCTCTAAATTGCAGTTAATGACATTACTAAGCAGAACTTTTTAAATAGTTTAAAACAAATGACAATAACCTTACAAATGCCTAGATCTGTTATAATTTATAACCTCGTTTATCTGTGTGCTCTTAGAAACAATGGTTTTATAGTTAATGGTTGAACAGTTTTATAGTTTATAAAATATATAGCCGTGGTAGTGTAATGGCTAGGGTGCTGGTCTCTGATCTGGTTAAGGTTTTCTGCAGTTTTACTTAGTTGTAAAGGCACACACACACACACACACACACACACACGCAGCCAATCTCTCTGGCAGCCTGCACAGATCAGAACTGAGCAGGTCATCGGGGAAGCCTCCACAGGATAAAAATTGTGATTTTGTCACTTCATGTTCAAAAGTGATGCCAATATGTTGTGCGAGTATTTATTTCAAATGGTTTTTGAAGAAATGTTACTGATTAGTGCAGCAGGTTGTGGCTTGTGCAGTGAAACTAAAATGCAAAAAATCCATTTCTAATAAAAAAACAACAAAAATTGTGTGAAGACTGGCTCGTACAAAGATCTTCGCATGTTAAACTAATTCAAAAACTGTTGGTTAGAAAGTCCTAATATTTACAACTTAGGGAAACTTTAAATGCTCATAAAAGTTTGAAATCTCAACAGATTTTAATAAAAAAAAATATGCAAAATGTTTGTTTTTGATTAAATTTTAAAAATTTGTACTGTATGATAATTTTTGAAAACCTTTTTTGAAATTTGTCCCAGCCTACTGCACAGGCTGCCGGATCGTTGCCCGGTGTAGAGCCCTTAACACAAATGTGGCAGCTACACGATGGGCCTGCATAATAATAATATAATAAGCACTCCTCCTTCCCGTACAAGCTTGGTAGGTTCTGAAGCCTAATTCTTCGGACAATGGGTACTGGTATTTATTATTATTGATCATTTTTCATGTGAATTAGATTTGTTATTAATATTTTAATATTAGGCAGTTGCTCTTGTGTTGTGTGAAAACAACATATACAGGGTGGCTCATAGCCGACACACCAGACTTTACCAGCGCATTTCTGATGGCATTTGGAACAAAAAATCTTAATAAAGTTTTTTGATTAGAGAAAGTTCAAATTTTGAGTAATTTTGACCGACGTTTTTAGAAAAGTACATATAAAATTATAACGCGCTGATGGTGATATTGATGTATTAGTGTTTTATATAGTAATAATTTAGACCACTTGCTAAGATTTTGGCTTATTCTACCCAAGAAATTTACTTTTTTTGCAACTTTACTCATAACATAGTTTGAATGACTAGAAAATGTTAAGTGATAATCTATTATTACGCCTAAGTACTTCCACTCATAAACTTGTTCTATTTTTTGCCTATTAATTTGTATCCCCACATGACTAGATGTATCAATTTAGTTAAACTTATTTTTTATTATCATGAATTTTGTTTTATTTACATTTAAAGAAAGACTATTTTTACCTAACCAGTTATATACATTTACTAATTCATCATTGATGATATTTATTACTTTTTCAACATCATCTCCTATAAAATATATTAAAGTGTCATCTGCAAATAATTGAATGTTACATTTTTTAATTACATTAACAATATTATTTATGTATAGTACAAATAAATCAGGGCCTACAGTTCCTTGTGGAACACCAAAGGTAGTTTTTTTTTGCTGAAGATGTACTATTAAAGTATCTAGTTTTTTGAAATCTGTTTTTGAGATATTCGCTAAACCATTTTATAACTATTGGGCCAAACCCATATCTTTTTAATTTCAATAATAATAGATCTCTATTAATAGTCTCAAAAGCACGTCTAAAGTCTAGAAAAACTACACCTATCACCTTCTTCTTGTAAATAGCATTTTTCCATTTCAAAAGAACTGATTATTGTATTGCACTTTGACATGAATTATTTTTCCGAAACCCTGATTGAAAAGGTGTTAACAGTTTGTTCACTTTAATGTAGTCACGAAACTGGATATGTACGACGGTCTCTAATAATTTTTCATAAGTTGGCACCATGTTGATCGGTCTGTATTCTTCACATTTGTTAGTGTTGGTGATCTTCTCAATAGGGATAATATGGGATGTCTTCCAGGTTTCTGGGAAGGATCCACTTTCTAGACTCATTTGAATTAAATGCAAAAATCTCTGTCCTATTACATTGAAAGAATGATGAGATCACATTTCCTTGTGTACTTTTCTAGTTCAAACCCACCGTTTTCAAGCGCCCTGTTGTGTTACACTTGTACTATTGCAGATTCGAATTATTTCGCTTAGTTGACATAGTGGTTTTTGCTTTACTAAAATGCTCGTGTCAAATGATGACGAATTGTAATACGAATCGTAAATAAACAAAATTGTGTATACATTATTAAATTTTTTTGTTAAATTTTTGGATAGAACACATAACTAAAAAGCGCAAACATCTCGACTTAAAAACAAAAAATATGCACTGGCTGATTGGAAGAAACTCATGTTTGTCCCTAGAGAACAAACTGCTCCTCTACAAGACTGTCCTCTCTCCTGTGTGGCTCTACGGAGCTGAACTCTGGGGCTGTGCAAGCAAAAGTAACATAACCATAATCCAAAGGTATCAATCGAAAATTCTACGAATGATTCCAAATGCACCTTGGTACGTCACTAACCAGACACTCCACGATGATTTAAAGGTACCCTACGTCACAGACGTCATCAAGGAACGAAGCATCCGCCACCATGACAAATTGGAAAGCCACAGCAACATCTTGCTACATCCACTACTTGAAGACCGTCCTGACAGACGTTTGAGAAGAAGCTGGCCAATAGACCTAATTGACGGTTAAAGAGGACACTTTGCTGGAAGTACCCTTATCATGTCATAGTACTGTAAATATTTAGTACTTAAGCGAGCACATTAGCTCATAGGATTGTTGATTCTGATTGCTAATAAAACCTCTCATTAAAAAAAAAATTTAAATTTTACAAGCCATCTGTCTATAACGGGGATTTAATTTAATTTAACCGTGACCTTCATATCATTTTACTGTAAAATTGGTTATATCTAGCCTTAACTTTCAATAGCAAAAAATTGAGTAAGAGTTTTCCACATCGAATTCCAATTGCCTATTGAATTTACTAATTAGTGTTAATTAATGTGATGCTAGAAACATCAGGATACACTAGAGACGAGAAATGGCAAAAACGACACTTTTGTATGATTACTGTTTTACTTTCTTTCATGATTATTATTAGTTTAAAGGGTTGGTTTATTTACCTTCAAGTAATGTCCCCAGTAAGCTTACTTAACGGTTTAACAAAAATAACTGTTTATTCACTCTCAAGCAGTTTAAAGGTAGGATCTAGTAAAAATGTAAAACCACCTAACAAATACATACATGGCGGACGGTTTATAACATTTCAGAAAAGGTAAAATAATTTCAAAAAGGGAAATAAATTCTCATTTCTCAGAAAAATAAGTAACTTCAATTTCAAAACTGATTTGGTGTAATGTAAATACGGGTGTTTGTAGCTCCCGCACCAGACTTTACCGGTGCATTTGGAACAAAAATTCTTAATCAAGTTTTTTGATTAGAAAAAGTAAAAATTTGTAATAATTTTGACAAAACATTTTTGAAAAGTACATGTTCTACAAGTTGTACAAGTTAAGGCTGATTCTCACTATACGGCAGGCTACCAACAGACACTGGACAGACAAAACATTGTAATGTAAATTAATTTTATATGAAGGTGTTCACATCAACCACCACAGACACGGCCCGTTGCCAACAGTTGTTGGTCATGATTGTTTGTGAGAATGTTTTGCAGGTCGGCGTCGGTCCGTTCCTGGAAGAAACGGTTAGTGTGAACAGTCGGTCGCCATCAACCGTCGTGTTTGTTGTCGTCATTGGCATTGGTAAAAATTTTTAAAATGATATTTGTATTGTCAGCGTATTTTAAAGTTGTAAACCCAAGTTTTTCTAACAATAATAAACTACCATATTCTATAATCAATTTAAGTATCGTTATTAAGGTTTTATTAGGGCCTTTAAAATAACAACTTTGCATTGTTAGAATTTGTAGCTTACCTTTACCTTATAAATATCTTATTTAATTTACTGTAAACAAAATTAATACGAAAATATTTTTGTATTCACAGACCTGCTTGTATTACACATAATAGGGATTAACGTACCTATTAAAAGAATATGAAATTGTCTTATACAACAAAACAAAAAATACCATTTTTGAAACATAATATCAAACACGAGTAGTACATTTCTTATTTATTTATCTGTTCTTATTCCACAAAACACTTGGCCAAAATAAAGACGGGTTATTACTTTATTATGATAGCTTGCACATTCTCGAAGTAGTATTGTTTATCACCTTGAAGCTTGAACTTTAAAATGTGTCATGTGCATTCATACTATTAAATTTGAAAACATTAGGCTGAACTCGATGCTGTTTTTCTCCAAAAGTATAGAAGTACGAGAAAAATGGTATATAGGAATTTTCTTTCTTTAATGGTTATCTAACCACTGGTAAAGCCCAACTACGTCTTAATGGGACACCCTGTATATATTTTACGGTTAATGGCATAAAATATCTTTACAGTTAATGCTATTTACATAATTTATTATTAATTATCTGCAATTATCTGTTTTTCCTGCAAATATGTTCAGACTAGTGATGGGCAAAATCCCGTAATTTATTTGTTGAGGAATATTCCTGGGAATATTTCCGGAGATATTACCAAAGTTCCCATTTTATCAGGAATTTATATCTTTTCTTTAAAAAAAGTTTTACCATAAGGAAATTGTTTGAAAGAAAGTGTATTTTGAAATACACTAAATCTTGCATTTTATTATATCCCTCTATTGCACAATTTTTTCAATATTGCTGAAACTTTTTTTAGAGTGATGTTTAGTAATTATAAGTTGGCAAAAATACTCAAACAAATTCTTTTTTAGTTTTTGCAAAATATTTTTTCAAAAAGTGCGATGTACCCATTCGGGAACGTTGTGCACCTGCAGCAAAAAAAAGCTGGAAAAACAATAGATTTTAGGAATGATAAAAATAAGTAAATCAATTTAGGATTTCGAAGTTTTTATTGATTTTTGGTTTTTAAGAGTAAAATTTGCGAAAACATTTTTTTTTTCATAGAGGCACAGGTGAACTTTGCATTTCTCACACATGATTCAGCTTTTCCCTGTGCGGTTGTGTTGCTTGCAGCGCTGGCGATCAGGCGTATGGATGGCCAGTGTCCAAAATTATCTTTTTGAACTTCTAAAACGGGGACTGGTTCTCTTCGGTTCCGTTTTTTTAAAGGTTCGGGCTGAAGACTGGGCCGACCTCGCCGTTTTCTTATTGGGCTTATTTCAGTGCATAAGCCAATTGTCACTTCTGTCTTGAATTCCAGTAAACTCATTTTCGGTATTTGCCTGTCGGTTTCTTGTAACTGGTGTGCAATTCGTCGGTATAATAACCACGAATTGCATATAGTTGCATCAATAAGATGAAAGAAAATTCTGTGGTACCACTTCTTGCTTCTAATGTGTATTGGATAGAGACCTATTAGGGAATCTTGCAGGTCTACCCCACCCATGTGTTTGTTGTACACCTTGGTAATATCTGGACAAGGTATATCTTTTTTTTCGTTTTCCGATTTGAAAAACCTTTTGACAGAATGTAATGGGTTGGTACCAGCAAAGGTAGAAACCAGAGATACAACTTTGTTGTCAAACCAGTTAACCACATTTACTTTGATGTTGTCCACAGTGGTGTTTTCTCAACTGAAGTCCCTCTTCCTCGACATAGCATTTCCTTATCTGTTGGCATTGCACAATTATTTAGTCGATTGGACCTAATAGTTGCTACAGAGTGGATGTGTCGTTTCTCCAGATATACCAACAAGGGTATGCCACTAAAGTAATTATCATAAAATAATTTGTGATGGACCCCATCAGGAATGACTTGGCTCAATCTAACAACCACGTTACTTGCAGCTCCTAAGTCGGGAGTGGTGTCTTGTGCTCGGCCACCAAATAATTCCATATTGTATGTAAATCCGCTAATTCCCGCCAAAACCCACATTTTGTACCCCCATTTACGGGGTTTTTTGGGATTGTACGTCTTTATCGAAATCCTCCCTTTAAATGGCACGATTTGCTCGTCTACAGACAGATTCTCTTCAATAGGTATTGTTTGAAATTTTGTATTTAGATGATTTATGACTGGATAAATTTTTTCTAATTTATTATTCATGCTTTGGTTGTTGTTGAAATGAAGAAAACGTTTTATCTTCTGAAATCAATTTGTGGGCATAACATCAGCTACTTGTGGTGTATATGTTTTTGAAGACCAGTATTGTCTGGTAGTTGGTTGTTTTATTAGGGACATCCACAGTAGCATTCCGATGAAATTGTAAATTTCTGCTTTGGTTATAGCTATGGGGTTTTCAGGATTCACTTGGACACTGTATAATGTTGTCATATCCACTACAGTTTGCATCAAAACATCATCGAAAAAATATTTAAAAATCGCTACTGGTGTTGATAGATTAGTTATAGTTTCAGGTAAATTTGAGTTACCAGTAAACTTTATGGATTCGTAATCAGTGGTACTATTTGCTTCGATCCAGTTTCGAGGTGGAAGTTTGGCTTTACCTTTCCTTTTAGCTTGTATAGTTTTCTTTACAGGAATACGAGGAACACCTATGTTGTTGTTAGTAGTCCTGGCAACAAGACTAGCAAGGGGTCTATCCTCATCACTATTCGACTCTTGGGGGTCTTGCACGATTACATCCAATGTTCTTGGAATTGCATCTTCATCATCCGATGCCAAAATTGAATCTTCACTATCTGACGGAATATTAGGACATACAACATTCGCATGTTTATTAGTCCCATAGTACGTCTGACAGCATATTCCAGCATCTTCATCCATTTTTTCGCACTCTGAAAATATCAACAAAATAAACTCCATTACGTTCCCGATCGGGAACGTAACTTTTAGGGCGCATAACTCAAAAATACCACTTAGAGTGGCTTCAAATAGTCTAGTACGTGTCATTTACAATGATTATAAAGCTATAAAAAAAATTGTGATGCGGTACTTACATTATTTTTCATATAATTACACAAATCACTGAGCGAAGTTTTGCTAATATTTTTAGGTTAGCTTTGATCACCTGGTTATTTATTCAGTGATGGAACCAGCGGCGCCATCGTGTGCACATTCGTAGAACATGTGTATTAGACGTTCCCAAATGGGTACAATGTGCAGATACGGAAATTTTCGAAGTCAAACTTAAAAATAAAAATTTTTATGTGAAACGTTCCCATTTAGGAACATTGTGCAATAGAGGGATATGTTGGTGCTGCTTGGTAGTATTGGCAAAAACATAATTGACCCCACAATATTTTTTTTACCATGCATAAAGTGGTTACGCATCTGTTCATCTTGTTTTCTGCCTATTACACAATCATGACATGTAACATAACTGTAAATTACTGCACCCGAGATATTCCTTACTGGCAATATTCCTGTTGCCTATCACTAGTTCAGACGTTAAAAAGCTGGTACAGGTTCAGAAAATTCCGACTGAATCTAGAACAGTTGGCTTCGTACATATTCTCAGATCAAGTTAGAGCAGACACACAGACAAATGATTAAGTAATAGAGGAGGCTGTGGGTGTAAACTTTAAAGTTGTCAATAAAATTGTTAAGCTCAGTAATAATTATTACTGAACTTAATTATAATTAATTAATGGAATTAAAAATTATAAATTTTGTTTTTAAAATTTACATATTTACAAGATTGTTTGTTCACTCTTTTAGTTAGAGTTAGTTAAGTTAGAGAAGATAAAATTATATGTATTATCATAGCTAACCATGTCTTATTGTATTTTATAGATACACAAAGTCAGTTGTATTCTCACATACGATGAATATATGAGTTGCCTAGATTCAAAACCTGCTATTGCACATTTTTGAGGATTTTGAACTAAATACGGTTTTGGATACAGAAAATGCTGATCTTTTTATTGTGGAATTATCATTTAAGTTAAAAAACCAACTATCTCCTTAATAAAACTGCGTTTAAAGTCTCCATTTAATCTCAAAAGCCGCTATTCTTCATATAGATCATATAGGTAGTGTTTTATATAAGTTTTGAATATTAGCTCTCCCGAGGAGTGAAGTGAAATGACTATAGCGGGTTTTGAATGACTCATACTACAAACAATATAATTAGACATGTAATTAATGTTCAGAGAAAGAGAAGAATTGCACAATTTGTTGTACAGTACAAAATTAATACAGTCTCTTTTTTTGTATTACGAATTACTTTT
Organism: Agrypnus murinus; assembly: GCA_929113105.1. Lineage (NCBI taxonomy): Eukaryota > Metazoa > Arthropoda > Insecta > Coleoptera > Elateridae > Agrypnus > Agrypnus murinus. Next base: position 45,145,633 of record OV816023.1, on the reverse strand, counting down.
AGTAAATTTTAGTAAAATTATTTGAAAATTAAACTAGCAAAATAATGTAAGAGTAGAATAGAATAAGGACTGGTGAAAATAAGTGCTGTAAATAAATATAACTGAATAATTTATAAGTAAACAAAGAAAAACTAATAATTTATTAACCATGTTATTAATTTGCTTAAAGTTCTCTATGACTGTAGGCACAAGTTTTTTTCATAATACCTTTCATTAGGTTTCGCACAGCTTGTTCAGTCAATTTATCAGCTGATCTTTTCCAAAAAACTCTCATACCTTTTATAGTTTTAGCTGTTTTGTCATTTTCTTAGATGTTCTTTGACTTTTGCCCAGTATCGTTCAATTGGCCGTTTTCATTAGGCAGATTTAAGCACTTTGGTAGAATATCCACTTCATTTTCAGCATACCAGTTTAAAGTTGCTTTTGCATAATGCATTGGTGCTAAATCTGGCCAAAATAGAACTGGCATACTGAGGCTTCTGAGAAGTGGTAACAACTGCTTTCTTAAGCACTCCTTGATTATTATTATTATGTATATAGTAGGCGGTCGAAACCGATGAAACTATTTGTTTAGTTTGCGTTTATCTTAAATGTTGGTATGCGTCGCTTGTAGGAGTAGTCATGCTTACAAAAGCTTGCCTTTTGTTTCCAGACTAGCATATTGCTTGCCATATCAACAGTTTTTTTTTCCAAACTTTTCATTGTTTTCCAATTATTTTCTCAACATTACCCAGATCTTGACCCGGCACCAAAGAATAATATTGAGTTCCTGCTAATATTGTGAAGTCCATCTCTATGTCATCCATTCGTCATCCGTTACTGTGCAGAGATTCTTTTTCACAAATTTGTCGCGATCTTTTTACTGTTTGTGTTTTGTTTCTCACTGTGTTTTGGAATTTCTTTCTTTTTTATATGTTATAATGTTGTGTCTTTTTTTAATATTTATTACTTGTCTATGACAAGGTTGTATGTAACAAAAGGATTGAACAGCAACACGAACTGACAACAAACGTACATACTACAACTTCAAGCTTTAAAAACTAGCATTCTGGGAATCTGTTTATAAATATATTATATCTCTATGACACCAACATCTTCCAATAGGGATATACTAACGTTGTTTTTATGGTAATACCTCATTTTAGTAAAATGTTACATACAACATTATTACGGCCGAACCTTCAATTCTTTATACAATAAAGTAAGATTGTCCCGTAATTCCAAAATTAAATTGGCAATCCACTCATTTTTACAACTAGTTGTTCCAGTATCTTTGTACTATCTATTTATATCAAATTTGTATGTATTGTTTGTATGATGAGTACGACAGAAATTTACCAAATTTATCTTCACCAGTCCTTATGTACTATTGTTAAACACGAAACATCTACAACAACACTTACCTGCAAAGAATTTCCGTTCATACCACAAGCGACAAAGTAATTGTTAACTTCCGGAGTTTCACCTAAAACCCACCGTCCATCTGGAGTAAAATTATCTGGAGAATTTACCAATTCTGGACTTTTACATTCTTTGAGCATTGGAATTCGCTTGATAGCATTTTCCCAAAGAGGTACTTAAAAAACAACAAAATAAAAAATAAATAACATCAAAATACTTAAGAATAGCAAAAATACTGTTTTGTTTAGAGATTTGATAAAATTATAGAATAAAAAAAAGTTTTTAGATATTCTCAATTTGATAAAGCTTTCATATCATATATTTAGTTTAAACCACCCACAAGGACAGACCGTTAACCCCAACTGCTTAATCAAGTATTCTACTTTATGTATTTTGAAAATACGTTTTTTTATAGCAAATGCTCTCATTTGCATAAAGCATAAATAGCATCAGGTGTAGTTTGAGCTTAATGACACAATTCGACTCGGCTTTGCATTATTAACCACTGGATACCTTCCCACTCCTGTAACTCCTCCTATTGACCCTAGAACTCTAAAACCAACCTCTGGGGTACCAATATACCGGGTACCGTTCAATTCCTCTTCAACTTAGGAGTTGATTGGCACTGCTGCCGAGACCACAAAACCCTCCCCTATGATTTGTCAACTCAAAACTAACTACTGTGGTCATGTATAGGTTTTAGCCCGGATGATGAAGTTTATTAATATCTTATATTGTCTGAAAATAGACATTTAGTTGTTGGACAAATTTACTAGTGCTTTATAGAATATTGTAGTTTGGAGTCATAAGGAAGGGTTTGTGGGGCTCGGTTATGATGCCAATCAACTTCTAAGATGGTGAGATCCCAAGTAGCAAAATCTGTCTATACCAGGAAAAGATTGTGCACACGTGCTAATAAAAATATATGTGATATTATTGATGAAATGTAAGGACGTACACGCAGTCTGCATTTGGTATAGACAGATTTTGTTACTTGGGATGGAAAGGAGTTGAACAATATAGAACATGCAGGGTCCAAAATGGTACCCTATGGATAGCTTTGGTAGTTATAAAATCCAGAGGAGTTGCCAGGAATGAAGATAGAGTCAAACGACTCCTGTAACCAAGCCAATTTGAATTATATCTATCCCACAATACCCATTCGTTTTTGATCATTTTTGAAAAGCATTCCAGTGAAAATCAAAACCAAAATCATCCGAGTCAAAACTGAAATTTTTAAAAATGTATTTATTCAGTATAGTTGGTTTTTAGAGCTGGACATTTAGGCACGGGACACTTGGGTGCGGGGCAGTTCATTACAAGGACACTTCGGCACAGGAACACTTCAGCATGGAAACAGTTACAGGTAATACATACAGTAGGATCGATGAAATACAGTATGATGATAAAAAATATATGATTTGCCAATGAACAAAAGCTCGTATGTACTGCCAGACGGCTTATCAGTTATTAGGTGAGTATTATTTATTACGAGTGTACTGTTTAGTTAGCTAGTAGCAATATTTTGGCACCTGAAAATAAATGTCACAAGGCACAGTGTCACCTGAAGGGTCGGATCTATTCATATCCAACGTAATGGATAATCCAGAACTGATGCTAGTGTAATTAAATAAACATTAATTACAAACGCTGTTGCAAAAATGATAGTTGTCAGTATATCTTTTTGGTTTTTCTATAATACACATAACTTAAAAATTTCATAGCAACCCTTTAGAAACTACTACTTTTTCATCATACTGTTCAAAACAAATGAATTTATTTTGCAATATTAATAGCGAAATAATTATTATTTAAAAAAGACAGATTAATGATAATTATTAATAAGGGTGGGAATTTTACAAAATTTCTTAAAAAACTTCCCAGTCAAACTGAATAATCCTAGAATTCAAATTGTCGGTATTGAAAGTGAAATGTGCATGGAAGAACTAGAAAGTGACATTAACGGACGTAATTTCCCAGAGTGCGAGTCAAAATGCAGGGTAGTGCATGTCTACGGTAATAAAAACAACAAACATAGTGCAATTGTCGAGGCCCCTCCCGAGCTTTACAAGATTATCAAGTCCATGAATAGTCGTGTTTATATTGGTCACCAGTGCTGCAGAGTGTATGACGAACTCAATGTTACACCATGCTACAATTGTGGGCGGCTGGCTCATAGTGGCAATAAGTGTCATAACGACGTAGTCTACCTTCTATGTGCTGGAAATCATACGACAAGTGAGTGCCCAAATAAACTTGCTCTCAGGTGTGTCAACTGTGTTTACAGCAACAGTAAACACGGCAACAATAGAGACATCAAGCATTCAGCAATGGACTCGGAAAAGTGCGACTACCTCAAGTTCCACATCAACAAAGTAATCAGCTCGACTGACTACCCGATTAAACCTACGATGCAGAGATTCATGGGTAATATCAACCTCCTACCTACCAGCCTCATGGCCGCTGCCAAGCCATGATCGCGGATCGCTCCTCAATCTTCGAAGCAGACTTCAAGTAATCACGTTACATCGAAATGAGCAATTTTAATTTTAATGAAATTTTACCAGTTATATGTGAAAATGAATTACCTGATATGCAGACCCTCAATAATGCATTACCTGTTAATAATTTACTAATCTTACATCTCAATATAAGAAGGTTAAATTCCAATTTTAATGAATTAGAAGTATTTATAGAAAGTCTGCATGTCAAACCAAATATTATAGTTTGCTCCAAAACTTGGTTCCTGCCACACTATTTTTTCTATAAGCTTAATGATTATAATATTTTCTATAACCATAGCATAACTAATAAAGCAGATGGGGTTGTTATTTATGTTAAGAAAGACCATCAATGCGAAGTAAAAGTGGAAGAAATTAATAGTGTCAAATTCTTGCAAGTTGATATTCAATTAAGTAAAAGCAAATTTAGAATTGCAGGACTTTACAGATGTCACGATGCTAGTGAGCCTGTATTTATTGATGCTATTAAGTTATACTTAGATAATAATCGTGCAATCAAAAATCAGTGTATTGTAGGTGATTTTAATATCAATATACTTGATAAAGACAAATTTGTACAAGATCACTTAAATAATCTACTTGAAGCAGGTTTTGTCCCACTCTTTTCTAAGGTTACTAGACCAAATAGCACCAACGTGGACAGGGGCACGTGCATCGACATCTAATTTCAATGTTACATCCTACAAATTAATGCATTCTTTTACTGATCACTATCCTCTTTTTGCTTCTATTGAATGTAATGGATCTTATGAAAAGCCAAAAGAGAAAAATCAAGGATCCAAAATTAATTACATGAAGCTAATTTCGGAATGTGCAAAATGTCACTGGAACGAAGTCTTGTGTCTACAAGATACAAATGATGCCACTAAAGCTATCATTGATAAAATTCAAAAGCTTATCAGCTGTGTCTCATACACAAACAAAATATGTAATAAAAAACCATGGAAAAAGTGGATCACTTCCGGAATAGTGACATCTTGCACAAAGAAAGAAAAACTTTATAAAGAATGGCGGCGTGACCCCCAGAATGAAGCGCGAAAATTAGCATATAAAAATTTTAACATGATACTTCATAAAACTATAAATAAAGCTAAATTCTTGTTCGAAAGTAGGAGAATTCAAGAAATCAGAAATGACAATAAAAAGCTATGGGAGCATGTTAAAAATAAACTTAACAATAATAAAAAGCAAAATGAAAAGAAATTAGATTATTTAGTCGTAGAAAACAATAAAATCACTGACAAAACTGAAATGGCGAATACTTTTAATAATTTCTTCACAGAAGTTGGTCCGAAATTAGCTGAAAAAATTGAAAAACCTAGAAACGAGGCAATGCCTAATCTTAAAATAAATAATAAAAGTTTTTTCCTGACGCCTACTTCTCGTGCAGAAATTGAAAGTATCGTTAGCGTAATGCGTAGGCATTACGCTTTAGTAGTAAAGCAGGTGGGGTACGTAGGATTAGTACTAAAGTATTGAAGACTATAATTAAATTCATAAGTGTTCCTTTAGAACATGCCTTCAATTTGTCTTTACAATCTGCCAAATGGCCTACTGCTTTAAAGACTGGTGAAATTGTTCCGATTTTTAAAGATGGAGACAAGCATATGGCGACAAATTACAGGCCAATTACACTAATATCCAATACAGCAAAAATACTGGAAAAGATCTTGCATACAAGATTAATCAAATTTTTCTTGGACTGCAAGATAATTTCTAACAATCAATTTGGTTTTCTGAAAAACAAAAGTACGAGTGATGCTTTAGCTGCAGTTACAAAATTTATATATGAAAAGTTGGATGTTGGCATGCCTGTGATTGCGTCATTTCTTGATCTCGCTAAAGCTTTTGACACAGTCAATCATGCTATATTATTAAGCAAATTGGAGAATTGTGGAATAAGACGCGTTACATTAGACTTACTGAGAGATTATTTGACTGATAGAGTACAGGTTGTAAAGCTTAAAGATGTGTATAGCAATCAGTGTACGGTCACAACTGGTGTCCCGCAAGGTACCATCCTAGGACCTTTATTATTCCTCATATATATAAATGACCTTCTATCAATCCTACCAAATAATGAAATTATTTCGTATGCGGACGATACCATAGTCTTGTGCTCAAGAAAGTCTTGGGCTGCTACTCAAAATGTTATGAACAGCCACCTACATAAGATAAGTAATTGGCTTGCCCTAAATGAACTGTTTCTTAATGTATCTAAAACCGTACTTATGCCCTTTGGCTTGTATAGTAACAGTATCCCAGAAGTTATTAACGTTAAAATCAAAGACTCCCCATTACATAGAGTTCATACTGCATAGTACTTAGGAATTTATTTTGATAGCCACGTTAAATGGGACAAACATATCCAGCATGTTATTAGTAAGACAAAATACCTACTTTTCATATTCTACAAACTAGTCAAAATGTTAAGTAAAAAGGACTTAATGATAATCTATCACGCGTTATTCCAAAGTTTTGCTAATTACGGCATAATGGCGTGGGGCGGTGCATACAAGAATGTGATATCTTCATTACAATCTTTACAAGACCGACTGTTAAAAATTATTTCAGAAAAAGATAACACGCATATTACTCGTCCATTAAGCATATCGCAAGCCTTCAGTATTCAATGTTTACTTCATCACTACTCAAAACTCAGAGAGCTATTTTTACAATCAAGAAGTACAACTCGTTCAAAAAGTATTATTTTACCAAAGATATGTAAAAAAGTAAGCGATAAAAATAGTGAGATAGTTGCAATAAAACATTTTAATACTCTGCCAAATTCACTTAAAATACTGAGCAATAAGCATACCACATTAAAGAGAAATTTGACTAGGCAAATGAGTTTACACACGCACTACTGATAAAACTTTTAAGAAAATGTTTATGTTTTAAATTTTATCTTTTGTTACTATTATGATGTTACCTATATATTGTTACCTTTTAATTTATTTCTTTAATTATTATTATCATGCCTTAGCATTTAATATAGCCAACCTATGTACAGACTCCACTGTGTGTCTCTATAGGACATTATTTATGCGTATGTTTTATACTGTATATTTGATGTATTATATTGGCTGAAATAAATACTTAAATACTTATTTGAGGCGTATAGTTGCAACACTCACCCATTGCTACTTTTCTTATTTTGAGCTTTTTGCATAAAGGTGTTTTGAATAGCTATTACTTAAGTGCTGTACAAATCATCATAATAATGAATGGGTAAAACTTTTTTTGTTAATAAACAAAAAAAGCTTTACCCTAATTTGCCACAGAAACATTTACATGCACCGATTTGTCTTTTCATGGAAGTGTGCCTGCGCCTAAGTCTCCTGGTACTGAAGTGTGCGTGCGCCGAAATGTCCCTGCGGCGAACTGTCCTTGCGGCGAACTGTCCTTGCGCCGAGATGGCCGTGCCCAAATATCCTAGACTGTTTGACATTTGAACTAATTTCTATGGTATTTTTTATTTTACACACACGGTTTTGGTGTTCTTTGTAAAAAGTATTGAGTGTTGAAATATAAGAATTACAAAATACTATAATAGTTCTTCATTGTATAAAGGAGAAAAATAACAGATTTTAGCACAAGGTGTGGTTTGTCTCTCGACGCACAGCACAGGAAGACGATCCACACCGAGCGCTAAAATCTGAAAATTTCTTCGTTTACAATGCTTTTTTCTGTAACTTATAATAACCACTATAACCATTCTAATAGAAATGTCTTTATAATGAATCACATTATAACAGTTTATCAAAAAATTTCATTACAACATAAAGTTCATCAAAAATAAAACTAACAATGAACCAAAGCCATAAAAAAAATCTAAAATCTGAGTACATACAAAAATGCTTAAAATCCTTTTTAAGATGATGCAACCAATCCTTAGGCACCTGACTACCCTCAAATGCAGGTTTTGCTTCTGGTTCAAACCATCCAATCATAAAACCTCCTTGATATTCTCTAGCATAAGTATGGGAATCGAAATCTCGAACACAGGGTAGAAGTTCATCTATTGCTAAAACAAAGTTATTTCTAGTTATTAAATATTAATACAATATAATCATTTTCAATAATTGTTACATTATATAACTATTACATCACTAAATTATATTAGCTGTGCAGCTTTCCCACAACATTAATGCTACTGGTATACAAGGAAGGAAACATTAGGAAAAGTAGCAAGAAAGGTGGTGAGACAATGGTATTGCATTGTATGGTATTTATATTTATTAATAACCTTGTAATAAGAGAGCGATTGTGGCTAGGTTAGTTACGTGTGGGACTACTGACTAAGGAATCCGGGTTCGAACCCCGGCCCATATAGGCAATGGCAAACCACTGAGGTATACGTTGCCCAGGAAATTTCACTGAAATTAATAAGAAAATCCAAGTATTATGTACTTGGGGTGGTTCGGAGTCCACCTTAAGCTGTAGGTCCTCTATACTTGTGATGACTGCACACGCACAACACAAGTATAGGAGGGAAATGCCAACGCTCTGCAACAGAGCACGGCACGCAGAAGAAGAATAACCTTGTACAAGGAATTTTATCAACCAAAAAGAAATTACTTACAATATGTAAAAATGCAAAATTATTCAGAGGCCATTCAAAAAGAACGTTTGCAAAAATTGGTAATTTTTTGCACCCTAATGATGAGTAAATGGAAATTCAGTAATTTAACACATTTTTTGAATGAACATCCCGCCCTTTTTCAACAGATTTTTTTTGAACAGCCTCTCACAAAACTCACAATTGACCTTCAATATCATAGTTTTGCATGCTCACGTATTAGTTTATTGCAGAACAGTCGAAAGAGATAATGCACAGAGTGACCAATTTCTTAATAGCTATAAAAATTATAGCATTATGGCAAGTTAATTTATATATGCTGATATTTTTAAACAAAGCTTGTAAAGTAGGATGGAGTGAAACATCAGATCATTGTTTTTACATTTTTGATTTGTAATCTATAATAGTGCAAAAAAATTGTCTTTCATAGCCTTTTGATATAGTTATTTTGTATTTTGATAAAAGTGACATTTCCAGGGCTCTAACAATAATCATAGCTTAAGAAAAAGAAAGAAATGTATATAAAGATTCTGAAGTGTTCAGTACGTTCAACAGAATGTGACGGCCTGACATCATGATGGGTCACTTCACTTGCTACAGAATTCAGACACGGTAGGAATAAGGTCAACTGATTTAGTTTGGGTGGGTGAAACCAGATCCAACCGTGACCATCACATGACCCGAAATTTGTGGTTAGTGTGTATACTACCGAACCCTTCTATTTCAGTTAGTTTGGTTTTGACGTGATTCAAAGTGGACAGGTCAACAAGTTTTTTAAAATGTCTCAAATCTATATTGTGTGATAATAGAATTCTTGGCCAAAGGTCTTACACTCATGCAGATTAAAAATTGATAAGAAGATATGGATAAGAAATAGGCTACATTATTTAAGTTGGGGCAAGAAGCTGTGGAAGACAGGTCGTCACTCTGGAAACCATTGATCTTGTGGAGACCAACAACATCATGGAAAGACTAGAATTCTCTAAAACAACTGTAATCAGGATTATTAAAGAACATATGAATAAGGATAGTACAAAATGGGTTCTACAACTTCTTTCTCCTGCACAAAAGACATGTGAATTGTTGCTGAGAGATTTTAAATAAATGAATACAACCTCAATTTTTAAAATCAATTGTGCCTGTAGATGAGAATATGGACGTCTATGTCCAAAAAGACAATAAAAAGGAGAAAAGCAGAAGCTCCCCTTCAAAAGGTCAAAGTCCTACAGTCAATAAAAAAGATTATGGCCACTATTTTTTGGGATTCCCAAAGAATTTATGCTTAACCTGACAATAGGTTCGATACAACAGTAACAATTCCAGACAGCGCTTGCATTTTTAATTCTCTTTCTATTGTACAAAGTTTTTAATATCTTCAAGAGTTCAAGACTTAACAGACGCTTACCAAACTTCATTCCCACAGTGGAGCAATTGAATTCAAGATCTCCAGTCTGGTCTCGATTTGTTTGCTTATGTGTTATATTCTTGTTTAGTGTTCAAGTTATAATTCAGAAGTCATCAAAACTAGTTTGTGTTAATAGTGTAATATTCACATGAATGCAGATAATACACAATTGTATTACTTATATAGTCCAAATCACATTAAAGATGCCATTGATACATTGAATAATGATTTGAAAGCTATAAATGAGTTTTCTGCTAATCATGCACTAATATTAAACTCAACTAAGTCTTATATTTTACTTGGTTTACTGGTTAATAAAAATTATTAATTAATACCTATAAAAATTGGAGATGTAATATTCTGATAGTTAAAATGCTAAGAATTTATGGTTAGTTCTTGAGTTAGTTTATTTTGAGATATATTGATTCAAGATATTTTGATTGTTGTTGACGACATTATTTTAAAGGTTATATTATAGGCATGTTCTTTTCGGATGGTAGTTTGTACATGATTATGGTTTTGAACAATATTTGCACGAATAATTTTATCTTTCCACACTTTATAATGCTTTCATTCTTTTTCTTTTCTAGAGAAATTATGAAGAGACACTGATGGATTTTTTTAAATGTTATTATAACCAACAATGCAACAGTTAAACATTTTAACAATAAATTAAGCTAAAAATGTAAACTATTATTATAATGCAAAGGGTAGGTTAACATTAATAATGCAACGTACAAGAATGCCACATGGTAAATAACGGTGGGCATCACTTCTTAACTTCAAGTCGAGGCAGTCGTGTAGGTATGATGTCACATACTAAACTCCCTATCCGTTAGGAGCCGATATCTTCGAAACTACAATCACTAGACAAGTGCGGGTTTCCTTTTTATTCCTACAATTTTTATTTTTAAATTATAATGAAAAAAAGATTTTTCCGCTACACTCCCTTTAACAGTTGCCGTCTATCTTCCAAGCTCAACATATCGAATTGGTGTTAAAAGTTCCAAAGTAAGATAGTTTGGTGGTGGATATTGATTATTAGTTTTAAATAACAGATATTTTAAAAATTTTCTTTGGATTTTTTCTATCTCTTAAATGTATTTGTTGTAAAGTGAGGACCAGGAGACAGCCATATTCGAAGATACTACGTATTAGTGCAAAAAAGTGATTTTAAAGCCTCAATAATAGTAAACGATCTGCAGTTCCTTTTTTCTTACACCAGAGAAGAATTTGTTCCAAATTGTTTTGCAATACTGCACAGCTTTGACTATCTTCAATTATTGAATATATTTCCAGATCATCAGTAAAAGTTTAAACGCTGCATCCATAGTTAAAATTATATTTGAGCTAAAGTCAACAATTTGCTGTTCCACCTGATACGGTACTTGCTTAGGGCAATTAAAACCCAAACAAATGCACTGGCTATATGTGACGGTCATCCGACCTATAGTCACATATGGATAATAATAATACGTTTATTCCACACATCTGGCATACAAAAAGTTTTATAATACATAAATTATTATTATTGATTATAAATAAATTATAATGAAAATATGAAAATACACATATACACATACAATAAAAATCAATACATATTGTACCAAATGTACAGAACCTCAAGGTGCAAGTTCAGCCATCGCTGATCTTCCACTTGCACCTTGTTAATTCCATTCAATATAAAAAATTTAAACTTTACTAAAATATTTTGTAAAGGATGTGTTGTTTGGTGGCCTAAGTTCTCACAAAGGACGGCCAAAGATAAACTCTCTAGCTTACAGAGAACAGCCAACCTGGCGGTGACGGGAGCTTTAAGCACTACACCGTCGCCAGCTATGGAAATGCTACTGGATCTACCATCCCTACACATTGTGTTAGAGGGAGAAGCCAGACTGGCCACATATCGATTCTACCAAGCGGCAAAACAAAAGCTGGAGACAGTGATCTTCATACCAAACCGACTATTACCTGTAATAGAATCGGATAACCTCCTAGGTATGATGACCTACACAATTTTTATCAGATATAACTTCAACAAACCGTATAAAGTCCTATTTCCTAATAGAGACGAGTGGGAGCAATCACAGAATGCCCTGCAGAAAGCTGACATCGACTGTTACACTGATGGCTCCAAAACTTCCGATGGGGTAGGAGCTGGAGTGTACTGCAACAATCCAAGAACTGAATTGTACTACAATCTTGGAACGCATGTCAGGCTGTTCTCCAAGCCCTGACAAACTGTGGCTGTACATCAGCAACAGTATGGAGCTGACAGGAAGCACTCTCCAAACTGGAGAAAGCCAACAAAGTCACCCTAATCTGGTTCCCGGCCTTGGCATTTCAAGGGCCGAGGCCATAAGTACTGTAACAAGGTGGATGAGGCACTGTACACAGGAGCTGTGGCATAGTCGCCCAGGGATGGCTTATTCCAAGGCAGCAATAAAGGGCCCATCCAAAACCAGACATACCTCACTGTTAGAGCTGAACAGACTAGGATTGCGCAGCGTAACTGCCCTTTTCACTGGGCACTGCCGTCTTAGATACCATATGCATAAGCTAGGCTTAGCAGACGAAACCGTCTATGCTTAGAGGCAGAAGAAACAGCAGAGCACGTCATATGTACCTGTCCCGCAGGGGACTGCATCAGATTCTCACTGTTTGGCTCAGTGCAACTGAAGCTTGAGGATCTGACCAACCTATCACCCACCAGACTACTCACCTACCTTAAGAGAATGGGACTGGAGGGTGAACTCTAACCTAGGTGTGAGCCACAATAGACCCATGAGGTCGCAGTGGAGGGGCGTACAGGACGCCACACTCACCTTTAACCTAACCTAACCTTAGGGCAACAATCCAATCAAAACATGTATCATCATAGGTGACAAAAAGTAAACTTTGGAATATGGCAAACAGGTTTCATTAGATTAGTGTTTCACAAGAGTCTTGCGTTTTTCTTGTTCTTGCACAAATTGCAAGACAAGAACAAGACAAGAATCGATATCAGTTTTGCAAGACGAGACAAGATTCTTTTCTGCAAGAAAAGTGCAATAATAGCAAGATTTTCTTGCATTCTTGCTAAAAGAACAATGGTAAAAATCTGCTGATTTTGGTATCGGAGAGGTCAACGGACAAATTATATATCATTTTCTTCGTCTTGATGTGAGGATTCTAATGGTATCAAGACAGACTTCCGAGGGAACAAAAGTTATTAACACGTTTGTGGGTTTACACAAAAAGGAACCTTACGGAAGTGATCCATAGGACTTCTTTTCCCATCACATCTTTTAAATGGTGCAATATCAAGTATCAAATGTATTAAATTAATCAAAATAATATGCTGATTCTAGTAAAATAAGTATTTTGCCACATTTTTACAGACCGTTTAATAAATTGAACATTGAACAGAATTTGGTGTAAACTGATTCTTAATTAAATTACAAATAATGTTTACAATACGGGTCATAACCTCATAACCTTGGAAGATAATAATTACAATCTGTATTGTCACCTGAACGCTTGATACCACTATTTTCTTGTTTAATAGGAAAATAAATAATGAGAATTTTATACTGTCTGAAAAATAATTTTATTTATGTAAAATATTTTATAAATGTTTGAAACTACAGTATTATTTAGCCACCAAATGTTCATCAGTTTTTCATTCAATGAATCAGTTTATATCAAATTCGATTCAATTTATTAAACGGCCTTATTTAATAGATGTGACAAATTGTTTATTTTACCAGAATCAGCATGATGAGTCATGTGAATAAAACATAGCAAATGCTTTTACTACTATTAATAAAAGATAACAGATATGATTTTTAATTAATAAGAATAAGAGAGATGCATAGTAAAAGCATTTACGTACTATATTTTATACACACGACATATTATTTTGATTAACTTAATACTTGATATCGGCCATTTAAAAGATGTGACGGGAAAAGGAATCCTATGGCTTACTTCGGTAAGGTCCCTTTTCGTGTAAACACACAAATGTTTTAATAACTTCTGTTCCCTCGGGAGCCTGTTCTTGATTTTGGTACCATTAGAATCCACACATCAAGACGAACAAAATGATGTATAATTTGTTCATTGACCGCTCCGATACCAAAATCAGCAGATTTTTACCATTGTTCTTCAGAAATTAGTACACTTCAAATGTTCATTATTTTACATGCTATGGGGATCAGATAGAAGTAGTTTTACAATAAATTATTAAAGTTTGCATTTGCAACCTATACTGTATTAATTTATTTAGAAACACTTCAATAACTTTAATACTATACCTAAACCATAAATACAAGAAATGAGTCATCACAAATCACCTGGGTTACAGCGGGTTGCTTCCAAAGCGTATTCCATCTCTCTCTATTGTGTAACGACTATATGAAAAGAAAAGAGTAAACAATAGAGAGAGAGACCTGGAATGCACTAAAATTTGGGAATCTCCCATAATTGCCAAGGTGATTTGTGATGACCCATTTCTTGTATTTATAGTTTAGGTATAATTAATATTAATTCTCTTCTAATAACAATCATTGTGCTATGATATAAAAATAACTGCTTTTATGTTAATATATTGTTTATTGGACAAAAATGTATTTAAGTAATATTGTTTATTATTATAAAACGAACCAAATGAATTTTATTATTGTATGACCCTAATAAAGTAGATCATCAGTGTGACAGTTTTAAGAAAACAAGTTTTAGTGAGGCTGTTATCAATATTTTTATTTTAGTTAGGTAATAACAAATCTTGTTCAAAGCTCATCTCTTAATTTTAAACAATACTAATAAACCGTTTATCATGAACATCTGTACTTAATCACTCTCCGGAATTCTCCGTCGGCAAAAACACGGGACTAGTGTGCTTATGAGACCCGTCTTCGGAATTTTTCCGTACGGATGCTGATCAATGCTGGCCGATTTCGACCGGATCAGTGTGCTTTATGCTTTAAACGTTTTAAAAATAACTTTGTAGCCAGTCTCTGTGGATTAGTGGTTTGCATGTTTGCTTCATAATCCAAAGATCGCAGGTTCGATCCCCGGCCGAGCTGGTAATTTTTCATAGCGGAGAAAAATTTGAAATATGCCTTCTTTTCGGATAGGAAGTAGAACTGTAAGTCCCGTGTCAATGCGATGTTTGGCACGATAAAGATCCCTACTGGAGGTGGAATTCCCCCAGATTCGGCTAAATTCTAGTAGGGTCGGCCAAATGATCATAGCAATCGGTGCCATGAGGTACGAAAGATGCTCCGCCATCCTGATTCCTCGCCCAAAAACAAACAAATAACTTTGTGGATCACGTTACATTGTCACGAATTTCTTATGTTTGAAGAAAAAATTTTGTATTACGTGTCACTTTCAAAATTTTAAAAATACTAACCTTGGAGTAGCATTATGTTGTTCCTTGCTACCAGGTTTAATAATCTGCATCTTTCGCTTTTTATTAGGCTTCCTACTGGTGCTTTTATCAATGACTATTTCATCATTGTTTGGCCTATATTCACTGCTACTATATTCAAATGGTTCCGAATCTGTTTCACTTATACTAATTTTGTCCATTTTAAAAATGTTTTACTGGAATTAACTACGTTTTATAGTCCACACGTACGCTATAGGCTACACGACACGTGAATTCCGACTGATTACTGACAATAAGGTTGTTGATTCAATAACAGGACGGCACAGCTAATTAACAAGTAAATCCACTAGTCACAACAGTGTAAGAATTCCAAGAAAACCAAGAAACGGGGAAGTCCCAGCGTAAATTTCAACGGAAGACATGCAAGACAAGAAAATGCAAGAGTCTTGCGAGACAAGACAAGATTTTTGTCTGCAAAAATGAAGCAAGACAAGTGTTTATTAAATTTCTTGTCTTGGTTTGCAAGATGAGACAAGAAGTAGTCGTGCAAGACAAGAAGTCTTGTCTTGTGAAACACTACATTAGATACCCATTGAGGAGGACTCTATTGAAAAAACTGCATTCGTTATTCTTGATGCTCAAATGGAATATCTAAAAAAAATGCCTTTTGGGTTGGCTAATCCTAAACCGATAGCTAAAGATTCTCATAGTCTTAATGGTGCTAAAAATGTTAGTTTGCAGATAGCTGGTTTTCAATCATTAAGTATAAAGCGCTGTTATAACTGCGACCGTCGGGGTCATCTGAAATCTCGGTGTTTATCTAACAATACAGAGAGTAATCCACAATCTCAAAGAAATGATTCACAAAAAAAGTAAATCAATTAGGGACAGTTATCTCCTACCCCGCATAGAGGATCAAATCGATAGGTTGCAAGGTCATAAGTTGTTTAGTTCCTTAGATATGGCAAATGGGTTTCATTAGATACCCATTGAGGAGGACTCTATTGAGAAAACTGCATTCGTTATTCTTGATGCTCAAATGGAATAGCTAAAAATGCCTTTTGGGTTGGCTAACGCTCCCGCAGTGTATTAAAGAGCAATTAATAAAGCACTTCACCCCCCCCTTCTTACCTGGGGCCAGGTGCTCGTATATCTTGATGATGTTCTGATACCTTCATCTACTGTAGAGGAGAATCTCACTTTATTGCGACAAACTCTTGAATTACTTAATGAAACTGAGGGGTTTTGTGTCTAAGTACTGCAAGAGATGTTTAATCTGTTTGTTACATAAACAGCCTCGGTTAACGTCTCCGGTTCCTTTACATTCTATACCGAAGGAATCCCGTTCCAGACTCTGCATTGTGACTATTTTGGTTTTTTTAAAGCGTTCTAAAAATCTTAGGTATGTGTTTGTGATAATAGATGCCTTTAAAAATATTATTTAATGATTCCAAATGTAGAAAGAAGTTCGGCATTGTTTAGAGAGAATATAATCAAGACTATTTCACTGTTTGGTACTCCTAAAAGGGTGATTACTGATAACGGATCATTTATCAATCAAGCTAGTAAATAGTTATTGGAAGAATGGAGAATTAACCTTCATCTCATCGCACCGCATGTCTACCGAGCAAATGGGCAACGGGCAAGTTGAACGGTATATGTCTACAATTGCAGATATGTTGTGAGTAAAGTGTAGAAAAAATCCAGGTTCTTGATCTGAAAAATTATGGAAGATTCAGCTGGTGTGAATACAACAAAACATAAATCTAAGGGGTGTACTCCATTACAGTTGTTATTGGGTCGAGAAAGCTCCATCCCAGTCGTAGTAGCATTGTTAAATGATTTAGCGGTGCAAGAAACTCCATCTAACAGAAAGAATTATGCAAGAAAAGGCTGCACGATCGGAGATGCAACGAAGATTTGTAGGGTCTGCTGTACCTGCATTCAAGATTGGGGACTTAGTCGTCCTCAAAAGAACTGCTAATGAACATCATAAACTCTCACCTCCTTGTAAAGGTCCCTATGAGGTGGTTGATGAAAAGTCAGTTGAGAGGTACCTCCTAAAAGGAGTCGCATCTTTATTGAGAGATACCACCGCCACCGCTGAACATCTTAGAAGATGGAGTACGGAATGGTTTCCTGAATTCTGTGAGGGAATGGTAAATAGTAATGACGATGGTGGTGATGATGATACCCACAAGACATCAAATGTGCCAGCAAAACTGGTATTGTATGATTTAAAATATTTGTCCTTCTAAGTTAGTTAGCTTGATGTCACGTTGGTACTTAGATATCAAAGTTGGCACAAGTGAATTGATTTTATTTTAAAGACGACGTCACATTGGTGTTTAATTAACAGTGGCATAATAAAAGTCTGTGTATCTTTATGGGTAAAATGATAAAATATTAAATAAAAAAATTAGGCGTGCCATTGCTGTTGAAGGAGGCAAGGCACAGTTCAAATCAGATTTGATTTCTGAAGCAATTCATAATGGTAATTAGGTTTACCCCTTCCATTACAGATGCCGCTATGAACCAGAAGACCTCGGGGACGAGATCAGTCAGGATTGGCCGTGTTGTCGATAATTTATATAATCCTATTGCTAATTTAATAATTTATGTAATATGTGTTTTTCCCTATCAGTTATGCAAAGGGGCGGTGACTTATTTATAAACAAACACATTGTTATGTTATCATTCCTGTTTGTTATTTGGCGAAGTAAAGTTGTATTGCGTTATTGGGGAAATTAAAAATTGTTTAGTAATTAAATTGTTTTCTTTTTTTTAATATTTAAAATTTAGATAATAATAAGTACATAAGCACATAAAACATAAGTACATCAGTACACAAGTACATAAGAACATAAGTATATAAACTGAAAACAATTACCGCAAAGTAAAACTTAAGGGGAGTGTTTAGTAACTTTTCTAGTCGCTGAAAATGGTATATTTCTGGGGATATTTCAGAAACTTTATTAGCATTATTTTTCTTTGCTATAGTAGATGAAATAATGGTGACATTTTTAATAGATATATATTATACAGATATAGTTCCCCACGTTGAAAATTTTTGAAAAATGTCGTTTGATTTGAAATAATTAATAATTTTGTATAATTAAATAGAAGTAATTATATTCGAATATGCAGGAATATTAATACTTTTTTAACCTGGGGACACTCGAATTGCAATACTAGACAAATATATATACCAAACACCGTTTCAGTTAATTAACAAAAAGTGAAAAAGACCGCTGACTAACAATGAACTTCTGAACACAGTTAATCCATAATCCTCCTATTATTAGTATTAGAGACATTACTATTATGTACAACAGTTGTACATAAACTGATATTTTGTGGGAAAATTGTTTTCATAATCACCTATTACCTGAGTAAGATTTCTCAGAACAATAACACCACCCTCAATAAGTGACATAACAAAACGAAATTCAAAACAGTTTACTGTAGAATTACATTTTCTGAAAGAAAATTTTAAAAATTGAAATAGTAAATTTTTTTAAATTTAATTATTAATAGATTACTTTTCATTCCTTTCGGATCTAATTAATTCCATTGTAAAATGCACTAACTTCAAGAAAAATAAGAAAGTACTAAAGTATTTAGGTATAAATAAATCAATGCCAGAATATAATTTTTGTAACTATACACGAAGTAAACATTTTGCATACGTAATACAGTCCGCGAAATACAATTTGAAGCGAAATCCAATCAATGATAGGCCAATCATAGGCATATTCAATATTTTCAAGATTTTTTACAAAATTTAATTGTTTTATTTATATCATTTCCATAAAAACCGTGTGCCAATACAGTACAAGATACATTGACTTTTCATTTTTAGATGATGCAGATGGGCCAACCGAGCAACAGGACTCTGTAATCTTCTTCTATTATAATAGACATAATCTCCTTACTATAATCTTATCCTCTGACCACTTCTTGCATTCAAGCGGTTATTTGACTGTAGTTTGGGCTATTGCCTACATTCAGGCGTTTAAGAAAATTTCCAACTACAGTAGAGCCTGGCATTTTGTTACTAAACTCTCCCCTTAATAGTAAAAATCACAGAATTACATCTTATTTTGTTTGGTCAGTAGTCGGTATTAAAAGGTGCAACTTTTGACTGGGACACCCTGTACAGCTACTTGTATCTGCAGGTGCAGGTACAACATCATTGCTATACTTGTTTTAGTAGATAAAATTACCCAAGTACGATATGTGGTAGAAAATCAAAAATTTCAATCGACAAATTTAGATCCGAATACTGTAATGCAGAATTAATAACACCCTGCAGAAGTGGGGAAAAATTAAAACAAAGCTGAAAAAATCAACGCAAAATAAAACATAATCGTGAAAATCCCATACTTTATTTTGTTCAGTCAATTAAGGCAGTGTTCGGTGTTAAAATGTGTCATTCTCGACTGGGACACCCTGTAGAGCTACCTGTAACTCAGTGGCGTAACTACCTCTCCCGAAGACCCTGCGACGCGGGGGGGCGCAACCCTCCGAAAGGCGCTGCTTTCGTGTTGGGAATATCAATTTTAAAACAAGCATTGGATGTAACAAAACATTCTAGGAAAACAATAAGAGGGAATTGTGGATATACATTGTTCAGAACAATTAGAAGATATTGTGTTACAATAATATTAAGTGTTTAAATAAGATTATTTATCTGCTTTGACGACGACGTTAACAATAACTAAAACACTTTTGTCGTACCTGCTTCGTGCTGTACTTGTAAATTGTAATGAAATTTGAAACTTGTTTAAAAACTTTAAAATAAATGTGCTGACTTGTTGCATCCGACTGTTGCGGACCACTTAGGCGCAGGGACACTTCGGTGCGAGAAACGGTCTAGTATTATTGTAATGTACAAAATCTGTAAGTACTTCCAGGTAATAAATACAGTATGATCCATGAAATACAGAAATCGATAAATACGGTATGATGAGAAAAAAAACTCAATATTAGCCAACCACAAAACCTCGTATGTACTGCCAGATTTAAGAAAAATTCATTTTTCTAAGCTATTAATACATTAAAATCAAAATTCTTCTGCAAATCTCTGCATAAGGGAATAATTTGTAATAAGAATGCAATTTATTGCAAAATTCTATAAAATCAATTAAATAACATAGGAAAATTGATATTAACATTGAATACCGTGCCACTGTTAAATACGGGTCCCACTTCACAAATTTTGTCTCACTAGGTTGTAACATTTATAAATGGATACTGCTTAGTGCATATAGTCCAGTGCTTAAAGACAACAAGCACTGAAATAACGCAATTTAACCTATCCAAGCAAAATTCTAGAATTAAGAAGGTGTACATATATGTGTACATAAAAATCAAAAGAGGTTACTCTGATACTAGGGTAGCTTGTCCTAAAAAGATCTCCGAAAGTTTTACCTTAATTTGCAGCGGAAAAAAATTACATGACTCCAACTGTACCTGCGCGTAAGTGTCTCGGCGCCGAAGTGTGCCCGTGTCGAAGTGTCCTTGCGTCGAACTATCTGGCGCCAAACTGTCCTCCCGCCGAAACGGCCGCACCGAGATGGCTGCGCCTAAACAGCCGCGCCCAAACGTCCTAGATCGTGTGCGCATCGCGGTCCAGAAGAGGATTTATAGGGGAAATAGTAAGCACAATGGATTTTGACAGTTTAATTGTCCAATTCACCTGCGTTAAAGCCCGGAAAAATTGTAATTGGTGTGAGATTTCATTATTCATATAAAACAAATTCGTTAAAGAGCAAATGAAAAGGTAATAAATTATTATTAGTTAATGCATATTTTATTTTAACAAAAGTTACCTACATATAATTGTATATGAAGGGTCGCAGGGGCGCGCAATCTTACGTAGTTACGCCACTGCTGTAACTGCAAGTACAGGTACAACATCATACCTATACTATCTTAGCAGATAAAGTTTACAGGTATATGCACAGATATATACTAAATACCTGATACAATACTCTGGTCTGAATGCCCAGATGCATGTTTTGTGTAAATAGTGTGTAACTGGGTAATTCTTCAGAAATATTAAATTTGCTGTCCCTGTTTAATTAATATTATATTACAAATAGCTTTTTACCTGTTAGATCAATACAGTGAAGATGTAATAGCAGTCTATTTAGCCAAGTATATATTAACAACTGACCTATTTTTTTAACAATAAAAAGTAAACTTTATTATGTCATATATCATTCACGTGGCATGTCCCTAGTATGTATTCTCAAAGTAAAAAGCAGTTTTTTTAAGGCATCAGTTAATCATTATTGTTCTAATTAAGGAGAATTGTAAAACAAGTATAGGGCTCTCATCCAGAGTCAATTAATATATAAAATATTAAGCATCGACTACTACACAGTCAATTAAATGTTGTCCCTGATAGTTTGGCATTTGCATTGATCTAACTAAGAGAGGAGAACATTATTAAATTTCACGTATAGTATCAGTATTTCTACAATATCAGCATTACATATGTATTGCTTGCATATGTAATTTTAATGAAATCAACATGTAGTGTCTTGTTCAGTTGATGTATAAACTTTATAGAGGTAGTTTATATGGTTTGATGTAAGAGTACACTTATTTCGCATCATTCATGTGGTTATCATAATTTCTTACTGATGTTGAATTTAGAAATGAATTTTTCGTAAGTTGATACACTACTTGTGTTGTTTCATTATAGCTAGTATGAAGCCTCCAAAGAAAATAGTCTAGGTGCTATGTTATATTAATGCTCTAATAGTCATTCGCGTGGCATTTTCATTGCATCATTTGCGTGGATTTATAATTCCACGTAATACAATTTGTTTACGTAAATGGCAACTCCTACATACATTCATGTTCTTACATTATGAGGTGCAAAGAAAATGTGGAAAAGAAGAGAAAAAATTAAAAATGATCCAGAAAAGAAACAAATGGAGAAGCTAAAACATGATGACTGTCATATCACGTAAAATAAAAATTACTAATTTTTATTTTACTTGTTATCCATTACTAAGCCATTATTAAGCATTATCGTGTTGGAAATACCTTTTTATTATATTAAATTTCAGTTTTTTTATTAAATATAATCTTTTCTATCATTTGCATGTTATTTGGATCATTTACGTGAATTTTAACACTGTGAAGGTCGAAAATGTCCAGATTAAGCTCTACTAATCAATAGTATGTGTTATATACAATCAATTAATCATACTATTTCTTAGAAAAACAGATTTCAACAATTTTCTTTTCCGAGAATTTTTCACATCCAAATTGTGGTTTTCGGGAGAAACACCCAACTACCATATTTAACATTTTTTTACACCTGTTCCCAAAGGCTTCCCAAAAAGAAACTTACACCAAAGAGAGACTGCATCTAAGTGTATAACATATTGTATTCCTAAAAAAATTGAAGGTACACTGTCTTAGATATTCA
This sequence comes from Agrypnus murinus, assembly GCA_929113105.1. Lineage (NCBI taxonomy): Eukaryota > Metazoa > Arthropoda > Insecta > Coleoptera > Elateridae > Agrypnus > Agrypnus murinus. The sequence goes on along the minus strand of OV816023.1, from coordinate 45,122,899 downwards.
AAGATCAACGGTCGCATCATGTGACCTTGGAATGAAAAACTTAATATTTTATTATAAAATAATTCTTTATGAAAACTATGGTCTTTTAGCTTTAAAACCAGCCTAGGTTGGAAATTCCATTTTGGTTAGACGTAAAGTTATGAATTATTCTGGTACACCTTGTCAGCATAGATTTTACATTTTTTAGCATGTTTGCAACCCTGCTGTATGAATACCGTGTATTACTGAGGGCTATAACTTTACATAAGTAAGTCACTTTATGTCCTCTACCATCCCACCAAATTTCACGAAAATCTGAGATGGTCGGGTTGAAAAATTCATTTTTTTCTGATGATTTGGCGTGGAATGACCCTAAGTAGGAAATGTATTTTTCGAACACCAATATTTTCATTTTGTGACATAATTTTGTATTCAATAAAATGAATCAAAACTCAATTTCTATTTTGCTTCGTCCAAATATTGGGCGCTTCAACAAATTTTAATGACTGAATATTCGGTATTCAATGACTCGGCCAAAAGCAGCTTCAGTGCATCACTAAAAAAAATGGCTTTGCTAGGCAAAAAGACATTCAAAAGCAAAAAGCCAATAGAAAGCAAGGACAGACACTCAAGAGATAAAAATTTTGAAATTCTACTATAGTATATTCGTAGAATTTCTGTATTATTGGAATCAAGCACATCTAAACAGAAACAAAAGCATGCAGCTACTAAAATGACAAACAAAACATAGGGTTACCTTGTCCTAAATAACCTGTAGTAGCATAAAAATGTTCCGCAGGATACGCAGGAATTCTAACTGGAGGCTTACAATTCAACCCAAGATCTCTTGCCCACATTCCCGCGCAATTGATAAAATATTCGCAATCAATGAGACCCTTATCAGTATTCACTGCAGAGACATTACAATTTTTAGTTAATACTTCTTTAACAACTGTATTTTCCATATATTTAGCGCCACCTTGCTGAGCTAAGCGTGCTAATACATCACATATAGCTCTAGGATTCGCTACAGCATCTTCAGGGACCCATGCAGCACCCTCTAAATCATCAGTTCTCAAATGAGGATGTAATTCTTCCAACTCTTTTGGTGTTATTAATTCACAATGCAAGCCAGTAGGTATATTATATGCAAGACGTCGTTTTAATGCTATCAGTCTATCTTTTGTCTGCGCTAAATTGACACTACCACACTGTCTCATTTCAATATCATATCCCATGTCTTGTAATTGTTGGTATAACTTTATACTATATTGCACTATATTTCTATGGGCGATCGGTTTGAATAATCCCAAGGTGCCAGAACCAAAATGAGAAGTACCACTTCCAATACGACTCTGTTCCACTATTACAACGTCGTTCCAGCCATTTTGCACAAGATGGTATGCTACAGAGTTTGCAACTACTCCAGCACCAGCTATAACCACTCGTGCTTGAGTGATAACATTGTTTTCGTAAGCAATATTTCTTATAAATGCAGATGTATAATGACATTTTGAGCTTAAAAGTTTGTTACGAAAATAAAAACTTAAAAAATACATTGATTGATTAAATACTTTTTCGCACTTTATTAATAATACTTGTAGACGGAACTAAAAGTTGAGGTTATGTATATGAATATACCCAAACTTTACTTTTCAAAATTAATTGATATCGCGGTTGTCATTTTTCTAATAATAATTATTAGTTACACTAATAACAATGCTGTAACAATTGTTATATATTCGGCATTTACATAACATTTATACAACTTGGAAAACTATAAATAACAATTGAAAAAATGTAAACAATGCGGTAAGGTAGTGTCTAATGTACACGCCAAAATTGGTTCTCGTATATTGTTGGCAGTGTCTCCACTACTAGACCGGGAACCAGCAAAAAATTTTGTATTCGTTCGTTTTGGTTAGAAAAATATTTACATATAAGCGAAATTTGTAAAAACGCTTAATTTACTTGAAAAAATTAAATTTAAAAATTCCCCTCAATTGAAACAGAATTTGGCCTTGACTAGAGTTCCTGAATGAAAACTTTAACCGTGTTATTTTAGAGTTAAGACACGGATGTCAAAATCTATTTCTTTCTAGGTCAAAACTAAGTTGTCTGAAACAGATATATTTTTTGTCTCTTTTTTTTAGTGACAAAATTCAGTTATAAATTTTACGTTATGCCTTATGTTATGTATATTTTTATGCATGTAAAAGTTTTTAATGTGCACATCATTTACTTACTGTATATAGAGAATTTTTAAAACTACTATAGTATATCAATTTTATATCTGATAATGTACGACAGCTTTTAATAAAGTATTAACTATACCCAATTTCAGATTTATATAATTGTCATATTGACAGTTTAATTTATTAAACCAATGTTCATGATTACCAACCTTGTAATAAATAGTTTCAAAATATGAAATGTTTCGATGTTTAACGAAGTTTCATCCATTAGAGGACACCAGTATTGCATTTTAAATTTATTTAAATTTTCAAGGTTTTCAAAAATTAATTACTCAAAATTGGCAATTGTTTAATGCATTTATAACTAATATTCTAACCAATTTAGTAATGACGTTTATGAAAATAAATGCAAGGCTTTCCTCAGTTGACGACATATGCGTCTTGACAAAATTAAATTTTCCTACGACCATATCAGAAAGTAGCTCATATCGCACAATCAAGCTGCCTAGAAAACCGAACATTACACACTAGCAGGCGCGTGCTAGGTCAATTTTAGGGCCCGGGAAGATGTTCCCTTCGAGTGTCCCACCATCCCACTTCGGTAAATTTTTGGTAGTTGTTTTATTTTGCCCAGCCCCCCTTAACTCGTGAGTCAAAAGCCAAATTTCTATGGTGTAAGTTTTTGGCACCCCCATATAAGAATTTCGAGAAAAAAAACTATTGTATAATTTTTCCCAAGTTATGTCCAGTTTTGATCAATAGTTGTTTTATTTTGCCCAGCCCCCCTTAACTCGGGAGACAAAAGCCGAATTTCTATTGTGTAGCACCCCCATAAGCGATTGCAATAAAATAAAGTAGGCAATAATTTTGCCCAAGTTATGCCCAATTTTGCCCAACCTTATTTTTTTACATAAACCAAACCAGATCATCACGAATGGAGGGTTCTAAACGCATCACAGGGTATCTATAACACATTACACACGTCTTAAACAACGTCTGATCTTGGGATTAACTTTTGACTCACTACCTAACAATTCTAAACCTCATAGAGGTCATCTAAAGGGTATTCAACGATGGTTTCATCGGGTTGCCCACGATCAGAATTACTTCTACGACTTTCAGACAGAATTCGAGATATTGAACTTTATATTTATGAATGTGGCACCGGGTTTAAGTTAAGAAATAAGGTTGGGCAAAACTTGAAACCCCCTTAGATGACCTCTATGAGATTTAGAATTGTTAGGTAGTGAGTCAAAAGTTAATCCCAAGATCATATATGGTTTTAAGACGTGTGTAATGCGTTATAGATACCCTGTGATGCGTTTAGAACCCTGCATTCGTGAAGATCTGGTTTGGTTTAGTGAAAAAATAAGGTTGGGCAAAATTGGGCATAACTGGGGCAAAATTATGGCCTACTTTATTTTATTGCAGTCGCTTATGGGGGTGCTACACCATAGAAATTCGGATTTCGACTCAGGAGTTAAGGGGGGTTGGGCAAAATAAAATAACTATTGGTCAAAACTGATCATAACTTGGGCAAAATTCAGGTAATCCGTGTGTGTAGGTTAGATAAGCCATAAGATAAGCGGTGTGCTATTGTTGTATATTTTATTCAGGTATACAGGTAAGCCGTGTGTAGGTTAGATAAGCCATAATATAACCGGTGTGCTATTGTTGTATATTTTCAGGTATACAGCTAATCCGTACGTGTAGGTTAGATAAGTCATAAGATAAGCGGTGTGCTATTGTTGTATATTTTATTCAGGTATACAGGTAAGCCCACATGTAGGTTAGATAAGCCATAAGTAAGATAAGCGGTGTGCTATTGTTGTATATTTTATTCAGGTATACAGGTAAATTCTTCCCTCCTAGGTACACAGGTGGGTTTCCAGGTAGCAGGTTTTTTTCCTTTTTTTCCAGGTGAACAAGGTGCACAAGCAAAATTTTCTCCAGGTGTAGGTTAGATAAAGCTTAGGTCAGCAGGCCAGATAAGCGGTGTTGCGTGTATTTTATTTAGGTATACAGGTAATCCATATCTGTAGGTTAGATAAGCCATAAGATAAGCGGTGTGCTAGTAACGTACGTATAATCACACTATAGGTAAGATCATGTTTCATGAGAATTGTTTAGGAATGTGAACACACGATATCAAATTACATTTGTCTGAGAAGTCTATGTTATCTCTATGAGAAACTTCTTTAGCATTTATTCTCTCATGACCATGAAAACTGTGTAGGCAGATAAGGTATAAATACCTCTGTTTTAATATTAAGTCTTAAGTCTTTATAAATCTTCATCCAACTCACAAGTCATTATTAAGTATTCAACAAGTGTTTATCCTGTGTGAGTATTAAACTAGGTGTGGATTTTAAAATTGTCCTGCTAGTAAAACATAAAGGCTCATTCGAGTTTTAATTAATTATTTTGCTTAATGTCATTTAAATGTGAATTTTAAAATTGTTCTGTTAAGTGGTTAATTCAAATTTAATTATTTAAGCTCGTCTTAAAACTTCGTTAAATAATTACAGACAAAGTAATATTAATACATTTGTATCATTAATGTTAACAAGAGAGTTTTCTCCTAATTAAAAATTAATAAAATATATTCTACGACTGCAAACGAAATATATAAATGTGTTTTATTATATTCAATAAATAAAGTTTTAAAAAAAGCTTCGGCCACAGAATATAATCAAAACTGGCGCAGATTTCGTAACGGATTTTGGAAAATCGACGATAAATATCGATTTTGTGTTTTAACACTTGATCCAAAGGAAAACATCGTTCCGAACAAGGTGTCACAGTCAAAATAATTGAAGTTTCACAGCTTCTAACATTGGCATAGAGGCTTCGAGAATCAAGGCGCGACATCCCAACAGCACCATCGACCGTCCAGGCTTCCAACGCACGCTTCTAACATTGGCCCCGCGGAAGTCTCCAGTTCGAGGTACACAACAGACAGCACATCGTATGGTTATTGCAACCTTGGGACGTTGTTTCCAGCTGATTATTGCAATCAACTTTAATTCTACGCAACAAAGTAAGTGTTTTTTTTCTTTCAAAGTGAAAAGTGTTTCAAGACGAAACCAGTGAATTTATTAAATCATTTTTAAAAAACCATACTAACTTAGTTTTAACATTTTTAATTAATTTAATTAATTATTGCATTACGTACAGATAGATTGACGCTTTATTGATCGGTTTTTGCTGATTAACAGCATTGTAAAAACAAATCCCTTCATACTGGTCTCTGTATGGGTAGGAACCCCGAAACTGTTTACTAACAATAAAAATTATTTTAAAAATAATTGTGTTATTCTAATTATTCTTTTCTTTTAAACAAATTAATTTTTAAGGTAAAGATTATACAGTTTTTGTTTAATTTTAAATGCTTAGAAATCGATCTCGATCTCCGAGACGTTGTAGAAGTGCTGAACGCACAGTAAACCCAAGCTCAAATTCAAATACATCCCCTTTATTATTCTTAAATAATAATAATAACAATAATATGGCAGTTTTCAATCCAACACTTTTAAATGAAATTCCCATTTATGATGGCAACACAGCCACTTTATCAGAATTTGTTAGAGCTACAGAAATTATTACCACACAATTTTGTACAGCAAATCCCGAAGAATTAATAAATAAATTAATTATTTCTTCAATGAGAAATAGATTAAAAGGACAAGCCCTTGAAATTATAACAGGATATAACTACAATACCTGGAATGAAATAAAAACTGTTTTAATAGAAAATTTTGGCGATCAAAGATCAGAAACAAATTTATTAATTGACTTAACTAGAATTCGACAAGGAAAAGATAACCCTATTGAATTTTACAATAAAATTAGGACGCATTTAGCGACCCTAAATGCAAAAGTTTCATTAGGACCGGATCCAGTAGTAATTAAAACCCACAAATTAGAAGAAAATTCAAAATTAGCTTTACGAACATTTGTCAGTGGACTAAACGAAAATTTAGGAACATTAGTCAGATCTAGAAATCCAGATTCTTTAGAATCAGCCCTAAAAATTATTAAAGAAGAACTAGATATTCGTTATTCACAAAACCAAAATTTTAAAATGAACCAGAATTTTACAAAAAATAATCAAATACATTTAACATCTAAAAATAACTATCCTAAACCATCCCAAAACCTATGTACTACTCAACCTACAACTGAAAAATTTTAAAATCCGAATAATTTCCCCAATTTCTCAAGACCAAATAATAACTTTTCAAATAATTTCCCTAATTTCTCAAATACTAATTCAAGATCAAGTAATTTTTCTAATAGACAAAATAATTTCCCAAATTTCACGTCAAATAATGCTTCAAGTAGCAACATTAGATCAAATCAATCTAGAAGTTTTAGTTCTTTCAAACCGAACCATCAACCCACATATACTCCAGAACCTCTGGAGGTTAGCATAATTAAAAGACCTGCTACCAGACAATTAGGAAACCAAAATAAATTCAGAACGAACTCACAACGCTTTAGACGCTTTCCAAATGCAATTCCAGAAGAAATAAATTATCACGACGATAATTTACCATCAACATCTTTCAATAATATTGAATATGACGAACCAGATCTCGTATATTTTGATAATACTTCTAATGAAAATCCTAATTATCCTCAAGATGAACATCCCCAAGACGAATATGTCCAAGAAAATCAATATTACAATCAACCAGAAGAAGAATACGAAAACATGGACTCTAATGTAAATTTTCATTAAGAGCCTCGGAACCCCTATTACATTTTAACATAAACCCCAAAGCAAACTTACCCTATTTAATCATCCCAGGATCGAATGAAAAATTATTGATCGATACAGGGAGTTCAAAAATTATCATTTCTCCCAAATTCGTGCAAGAAAACTTCCCAGAATCTATTTATAAATATAATTTTGAAATTACAACTTCCCATGGAACTACTCAACATAATTACGTAGCAGACATCCCTATACCTAATCTTTTTGACGAAGAAGGACTTCATACATGTTACTTATTTGACTTTCATCCCGACTATGTAGGATTTATAGGATCAGATCTTTTGATGGACTTATCCGCATCAATCGATTATAAATGGATGCATATCCAAACGGAAAAAACAACCGTACCTTTTTATTATAACCCTTCCAAATTAAAGCAAGAAATGCAACAACGAAATCATTGTAATTTTTCAAATTTAAAATCAAATCAGGAACCAATAAAAAAGATCCATATACCAGCTCGAACCGAAATTTTTACAACACTTCCAGCAGTTGGAATTAATGGAACAAAATTAACCCCCAAACTTAAGTTTAACGCCCACGTCATTATGCCTTCAGCTATTGTCAGATTATACAACAATTATTTTCAAATAAGCCTTATCAATACTTCCAATGAACCTCAAGTTATCAGCATTTATGACCCTTTAATTTTAGAAGATTATAACACTTCAGATGATTTAATCCAAATTAATAATTTCAATGTAAATTATCCTTCCAACGTAAGAAAAATTCTGAACGAAAATTTAAAAAATAATTTAAGATTAGAACATCTTAATGAAGAAGAGGAAACCCTCTTGACAAACCTTTGCTATGAATACAAAGACGTATTTTACACCCCAGACATACCCCTTTCAGCAACAAATTTAGCAAAACACCATATTAGGACAAAAACAGATGCCCCAATTTACACTAAGACATATAGATACCCCCAGATTCACCGTGAAGAAGTCAAAAACCAAATTCATAAAATGTTAAAGGACCAAATTATTGAACCATCAGAATCCCCATTTAATTTTCCAATTTGGGTAGTAAAAAAGAAATTAGACGCATCCCAAAAACAGAAGTGGAGGATCGTCATAGATTACAGGAAACTGAACGAACAGACTATCGAGGACAAATTCCCATTACCCCGAATAGAAACCGTTTTAGATAATTTAGGCAGATCAAAGTATTTTAGTACTCTTGACCTCGCATCCGGTTTCTGGCAAATAGAAATTGAAAAAAAGGATAGAGAGAAAACAGCTTTCTCGACAGAAGAAGGTCATTTCCAATTTAAAAGAATGCCTTTTGGTTTAAAAAATGCACCAGCTACATTCCAGCGTGCAATCAATAACGCCCTTATAGATTTAACACCCCAACAATGTCTAGTCTACTTAGACGACATCATAATTTATTCCGCTTCTCTTCAAGATCACATGTTTAGACTTAAAAATATATTCCAAAGATGTAGACAACATAATATCAAAATTCAATTAGACAAATCAGAATTTCTACATAAATCCATTAAATATTTAGGACATATTGTAACTCCAGAAGGAAATAAACCAGATCCAAACAAGATCTCAGCAATCAAAAACTTTCCAGCACCCAAAACAAGAACCGAAATTAAATCATTCTTAGGACTATTTGGATATTATCGAAAATTTATAAAAGATTTCGCGAAAATAACAAAATTCTTAACCATATGTTTAAAGAAAGATAACAAAATTATTCATACAACAGAGTTTTTATCTAAATTCGAACATTGTAAAAACATTTTGACTAACGAACCAATTCTACAATACCCCAATTTTGATGAACCTTTTGAACTAACCACAGACGCTAGCAAATTCGCTTTAGGCGCAGTATTATCTCAAAAAGGAAAACCTGTTTGTTATGCTTCTAGGACTTTAAATAATTCTGAACAAAATTATAGTACTATCGAAAGAGAATTATTAGCAGTTATTTGGGCAACAAAACAATTTAGACCCTATCTTTATGGAAAGAAATTTACCTTATTTACAGATCATAGACCATTAGTATGGCTCAAGAATTTAAAAGAACCAAATTCAAAATTAACTCGTTGGGCAATGAAATTAGAAGAATTTGACTTTACTGTAAATTATATCCCCAGAGAAATAAATAAAGTTGCAGATGCATTATCCAGAATTCAAATTCACCCATTAAATATTAGACCTGCATCGCTATCAACCCCTGAACCAGAACAAACTAATTATGACAGCAGAGTAGCTAGCAGAGCAAGTACTCCCGATATTACAGACTTATTTGACATTCCAACTTATAATCCCCCTCAAACTGACGCTACTGAAAACATTGAAAAGCCGAACAACGAAGAAAATAATGATCAAAATTCTTATATTGACACGGTACATTCTCAACAATCTTCAACCCCCGCAATTGATATTTCAGAGAAACCTCTACAACATTTTAAAAATCAGATAGAATTTATTAATGCTCAAATTCCAAGATCAATCAGAATCGCAAAATACGACGGAATTACTCATTACGCCGTCTTCGTTAATCAAATTAATAAGTCAGAAATATTTAACACCCTATTAATTGAACATTGTCAACCCAAACATCATTAGTAGTCAGGCAACACCGATTCTAGAACAAAATCCCATGTTATTTCTTATGGAGGTCCGTTTTGCATTTCAAGGTCATCCGCGGTCTAGCGAGACTCGCGGCCGCGACTGCGCTCGCGATCCAACCAAGAGCGCGGCAACGTTGCTAACTTCACGCTGTTACATGACATGAGTCGACTTAGTAACTATGGAATTTTATTGATAAATGTAATTACCTAATGTTCTACCAATAATAATAATTTAAGATAATTGATATAATTTTTATTAATAACGAATTAAAAAAATGCTGAGAACATTCGAACATAATCCCACTTTAATGTACCTTAACGGTCAACAGGTAGAAGGACCCGCATTTTTCCCATATATTGCCATTAAAACGTAACATTTAACAAAATTTCGAATAAAATTAATCACTCCCTTTCTCTATGTACTTCTTATTAAGTATTTAGTTTATATGACAATCCGATCCTACTTAAATGTATAGGTAATTAGTTAAAATTAATTACATATAATAATTTACTCCAACACTAAAATTTTAAATTCAGCTTTAAAAACGGCGTATATCTTCGTTCTATCAATCAAACCTCACCCTCGTCTGCAAACGCAGGTAGAAAAACCTAGTTTGAAAGAAAGAATCTCTTTTTAATTATTTCATCCAGCACCTTTCGTATAATAATATTAACAGATATCTCTCATCATAACATCAATACCAGTTGATCAGTTTGTATCAACGATTTAAAAAGATTTATTAATTTCTAGTTCGAATACGAAAACAAAACGTATTATTATATGTGTTATGAGGACATACAACAGGTCTATTAACGAGATAAATAATAATGATAACTAATTTGTAACGCCTAATAAATATGATCGTTTTAAAGGATAAACTAGTGAATAAAACTATATCCGATAAAGCTATCGAAACAATTCTTAGATAGATTAACATTTTTGCCTGTCTGAACAAGATATTAGGCTGTCATTAACACAGGTGTCTATCATGCAGGTAGGCGGATATCATAATATTATATCAACCTTTTTACCTCAATACAACGAAGGATGCATACAGATAACATCTGGGCATCGCGGGGAAAGGGACTGAAAGCGATCTATTTTTATGTAAGTTATTTCTAAGAAAGCAATTCATTTATCCAAATCACACTTTAAGGGTCATTAATACTCTCGTCTTTATAATACTAGATCTTAAAAATCTAATTTATGCCGGTATTGGTTATTTGCATCTTCCTATTATTACAGAGCTTGAAAATAGCTTCTTCTTCTTAAAAATGGATTACTAATTAATACCCCATTTATATTTACGTAGAAACCGCACGTAATATCCATTAAATCTTAAAATTGAATAAGAAATCGTAAATTATCCATAATGCAATATAAATATCTAACAGATGCATACGAAATATGAAATTAATATTTATCGATGGATACAATAAAAAGTATAAGTTATTTCTAAGAAAGCAATTCATTTATCCAAATCACACTTCAAGGGTCATTAATACTCTCGTCTCTATAATACTAGATCTTAAAAATCTAATTTATGCCGGTATTGGTTATTTGCATCCTCAAACGAAGCAATCATCCGATGTTGTATCAAATATTATGTTAAAACATCAAAATTGAATAAGAAATAATGAATTATCCATAATGCAACACAAATATCTATCAGATGCACACGAAATACGAAATTAATATTTACCGATGGAAACAATAAAAAGTATAATACTATTTATTATACCTGAGTTCGGATACAAAATCACAAATACGTTGCTCCATTCAATCGTTGTAACAGCTTAAGTTTATTTCATAAAGCTCTAATGAAGCTAATATAAAACATTTCGAATTTTGATTCTTGAGTCTCTATAATATACCGTGAGATCATTTAAATTTAAAATTAAAGTAGGCGGGAATTTTTTTATACGTTTGGCGATCCTGCCAATTGACTCGCTGTGTAAATTAGAGGTTATGCAATTTTATGTTCTAGATTAAACATTTTGGAGCGTCACTTTGACAATTCAAATCAAACTGTGAAGTGAACAGTTAGTGTTGCCAATCTAATTTAAAAATCACAGCCAACTTAAATTATAAATTCAAATGATCTCGTGGTACTTATATAATAAGTTGTACATGTAAACTTAACTAGTTTCTAAATTATCATAGTTAAAAATACAAGAAAGGGTTCTAGGGGAAAGAAATTCTAATCAATAGTTAGAAATCCTATAATTTCCCCAAGCTAAGGTATCTCCGTTCCCGCCAGCAATAATGTATCGTTTCGAAATTCCGAATTGATTATTCTCATTAAAGTTGGCCGTATCATACTTATCCAAATATTTCTTCATATCCTCATAAAAATCATCTGTTTGTGTCAGCAGAATTAACGAATCGGTATCTGTTTACAGCAGCTGGACCTTGTTCCCATATATTTTTAATGGTGTTATAATAAAAGTCATACATTATATGCTTAGCTAGATCTAGCACACAGAAACCAATATATATCGGCTTATCGTAGTGAACTTGTAGTTTCTCCATATGAATGGCTACCAGATCCTCTGTAAAGTGTTTTAAATGTCTACGTTCTAGATAATTATCATTTGTTTTGTATAACAATTAAATTTATCAAGTGTTCATATAAAAAGAAGGTCAGGCAGGCAGGTAATAATTACTAGCTTAGAGGGTTTATATTTTAGAGATCGGATACAGTCACATATATGCCTGTATATTACCTCTAAATTTTACTTAATCTATATAATTTAACAATACATGCAGTCAGGTTTAGCGTAAATAACAATTAGGGATATCAAGGCCATACTAACTGAACGTTAACATATGTTCTAAAGGTCAACCTTAATTAATTAACCCCCGGGACTATACATCCTTAGGCTAAAAACAGTCTTGAAGCAAAAAAAATGGCAGAATCCGCCCTGTTAGATGGACAGACAAGAAAGCAGAGTTATGTTATTAGCTGACAAACATCTTTGAAGAACGCCCTGATTCCACCATCAGTTATCCCGATGACGTTATAGGGTGACATTATGAAGTACTCTATACAAAACGCCTCTATACAAATTAGAGATGAAAATTAATCCTATATGGTGAAAACGCAAATATTCATGGAAATATGGGGTACATGACCCTAATCAGCATGAATTATAATTTATATTATACAAACGGAGAGATAGGGGTAGGTACATGTAAGGCTAACTGTCCGCGAAAAGGGAACTGAATCCTTCTCTACAGTGATCTATTAGCCTATTACCTTTTAAATATACAATAGGCCGTAGTAATTGTCTATAAGGTACTTGTTGCATGACTAATTTTATGAACGTTATGGGTGTTCCTTCCCGCCTTTAAGACGAGCCGAAGCTCGAATAACTGAGTTACGCTCAATTAGCGCGCATTGTCGCTACACTAAACAATGCTACCAGTATTAACTCACTGGTTGGAGCGAGATACTATCCATACTCTACTGACTCTCCAGGTCAGTACCGGAGCGATAAACGTGCTCACCCGTCGGCTCCATCTCCAAGGAGGCTGTGAGGGACGTATCACACGACCAAGGAGATTTCACCTAGTCTAGCTTCAAACTTTTCTCCCAACATGCTGTCCCTAGCTGTTGGGAGCCACTGCCCGATCGAATCCAACCTCAATTGTGGCAGGACTTGGTTTTTAAATGGTTTTGCCACCCCGATCTACCAATATATAGGCTTGGTGGGCCCTCGACAGAGCTTCGTCCATGGGTCTACAGCTAATAGACCCCCAGTGTGTACCTAGCTGAGGTGAAGTTGTCTTAATTGTGAGAGGCTATGTGTTCGCTTCAACAATTCTTAAGCGTAAAGACTTTCAGAACTTCTCCCAGCCACAGTACCCAGCTGCAGTCCGGATCATAGGGTGGTCGGGATAGCTCCTAAGCACAATTACCTGGTGGCATGCGGTTTCCCATTGGCATGAATTTACCCCTTCACACCGGGATAAACCTCACTTCGCTTCTCCTCCTTAAGATTCAGCCAATCAGCGGGTTCCATAGGTGACCATAAATGACCGAAGTCAAACAGCGGGTTCCGTTTGGTGACCATAAATGACCTCCTCCAAAGCGAGACTCGAATCCACCCACACCGGTATCATATTACCAGGGCTCCCCCTGATCGGTATGAGTAACCGTCGAGAATTCTCAGGAATTTCTCTACCACACACTTGACCTGACTACTTCGCCCATTGCCCAGTCATGTCTCCATGCCCCGTATCCAGGTTCCAAGGATAGGGTAGAAGACAGCCAGTTTTACGGGTGTGCGTCATGTGGTCTCCCACACACCCGAAGGGGTAGGTACAATCGGTTTATGTTATGCTCCCTCGTCGTCTTAACAGAGTAATTATACCCTTTATTTTCATATAGTAGCGACAACGATTGATCTCGCCGCTAGCTCAAAAGCACCAGAACGATGTTGGCAACATTGACGATGACTATCTCTGTAGCCGGCATAGAAGCTTCTGCAGTTCTCGGAAAACTCCTGCTGCTACTGCCTCTGGTAATGCTATAAAATAAAAACGTATCAAGATGATGCAGGAACTCAAAAGGATCTTCTACCAAAACGTTTACTGTGAGAGGTAAAGAAATAAGAAACATATATAGAATGTATGTCGTTTATTTTATCATCAGTGTTAAAATATCATATTACATATAATTAGCAGTACAACAAGATCATCTTACATAGTACAAATTAAACATTTACTTATTCTATGATTTTTCTCGTTTTAAGCTCTGTGATGACTGAAATTATTTTCGTTTTCGGGACCGCTGATATGAGCTTCCTTTGCAGCATACAACAATTGGAGTCGATCCACTAGTTGATCAGGTGTACTCTGACGTATCCAATCCGGTTTCATCTTGTTTAACTTTTTGGGAAGACTAATCCCAAAGTCTGTTATTCTATATAAATTTGGCCTGATTACATTTTCGTATTTCCAATGTTTAACGCTTATTAGTCGGCCGTTGCGCCTATAGTCTTTCTTATGAGCATTAGTAAGTGAGATTATTTTCATATAGCTGTCGATATCTTCCTCTGTTGGACTATTCGTTTAAGCATTAGTAAATTAAACAGGCCGGATGTTCCATTGAAAAGTTTGTTTTTAATTAAAATATCTTTTCCCTGAAACTGTACTCGCGAACAACCAAATCGCCACTCATCGATGTCGCTATATAGAGCGTACCTAGTTTTGTCTACGTTTTTGTTTTCTCCGCTAGCATGCTCAAATGCTTCAATGCTCTATAATAGTTAGAGAATTCGTGATAATCTTTTAAGCTAGAATCGCATTCTTCTTCTTCATCAACAGCAGATGTAGCGGTAGATTATTGTTCAAGCTCTGGTGAGAGATTGATAGGAACGGTCTCCGATCGCGGTATAACACGATTATCATGAGGTTCTGCTTTATCACAGTAAAAGTAGGCTAATTTCTTACGTATAGCATTACGAGCGTTTATTATTCCATCATCATTATCATCGTCGTCGTATCTTATAGCACAAGATTCATTGGTATGGTTTCAGATTCATGTCTTTAAATATTTCATTATTTCTAGGTGATGACTTATTATCAACAACTATGGTATTATGAACTGTGTTCAAATGACTTCTATAGTTATCGAGGCGTGTAAAATACTTTAAACAAATAGAACACTGAACTTTATACCCCTGATGTATCTTCAAATGACAAGCAAACCCTGAGCGTAAAACACTCATACAACATACATCACACTTGCGTCGCTGGTTCATATCGACTAATAATTCATCATGAGCTCCTATTTATATAACATGTTCTTCAGGACACTCTTAATTAACCCTAGCACTACGTCTATCATCACCCTGTCGATCTTCCTTCATCATCACTAATTAACCCTGGCTAGACGTCCTTAAGCATGAATTCACCCTTGGCACGGTTCAATGCTTCGATAAATAGCTGAGAGACTCTGGTTATGAGTAATAATAATAATAATAATGTTTATGCGTCTGTTTCTCTAATCTACTAACTTTATCAATAGATGTCTTCGGTAGAGCTATGGAGAGCATGACGTCATCAGATGACAGTTACAAGCATTCAGGGATACATAGTTTAGAACCAGAGCATGATTCTCGTACACGAGAATTTGCAGACATTCAGGGTAGACATAATAGCGCCACATACAAATTTCTTTTTATACCCCAAATACCATCAGTATGAGATTCCCGTAATCAAAGATGGCTGCCATCAAATCACAGCGTAGTAGGCGTGGTCCAAGATAGGTTAGGTTCGAACACGTGATGTTTCATTTACTAGCATGACTAAGGGTGAAGGGTGATGAGACTAGCATGACTAAGGGTGAAGGGTGACGAGACTAGCATGGCTAAGGGTGAAGGGAGAAGGGTGAAGGGCGACTATATATAAAAGGTAGATCGTTATCAGCGAGAGAGTACGCGAATAAAGCCGAATCTTTCCGATGGTGAACATCCTAGGTTACAAAGCAGAGCCGGTAAGTAGTCATCCTATGGGAAGGAGAGAGAAAGAGTTTCCGCTTAGTGAAAAGAGGATCCAATCCCAGAGTTAGCGCTAAAATTCAAATCTAGGGGCAAGGGAAATCCAAGATGGCTCCTTCAAATGACAAATTCAAAATGACAGATGCAAAATTGACAGATTTAATAGGTTAGGTTAGAACACGTGATGTTTCATTTAAATTATAGCAAAATTGACAGATTTAATAGGTTAGGTTAGAACACGTCTCTCTCCTTCCCATAGGATGACTACTTACCGGCTCTGCTTTGTAACCTAGGATGTTCACCATCGGAAAGATTCGGCTTTATTCGCGTACTCTCTCGCTGATAACGATCTACCTTTTATATATAGTCGCCCTTCACCCTTCTCCCTTCACCCTTAGCCATGCTAGTCTCGTCACCCTTCACCCTTAGTCATGCTAGTCTCATCACCCTTCACCCTTAGTCATGCTAGTAAATGAAACATCACGTGTTCGAACCTAACCTATCTTGGACCACGCCTACTACGCTGTGATTTGATGGCAGCCATCTTTGATTACGGGAATCTCATACTGATGGTATTTGGGGTATAAAAAGAAATTTGTATGTGGCGCTATTATGTCTACCCTGAATGTCTGCAAATTCTCGTGTACGAGAATCATGCTCTGGTTCTAAACTATGTATCCCTGAATGCTTGTAACTGTCATCTGATGACGTCATGCTCTCCATAGCTCTACCGAAGACATCTATTGATAAAGTTAGTAGATTAGAGAAACAGACGCATAAACATTATTATTATTATTATTACTCATAACCAGAGTCTCTCAGCTATTTATCGAAGCATTGAACCGTGCCAAGGGTGAATTCATGCTTAAGGACGTCTAGCCAGGGTTAATTAGTGATGATGAAGGAAGATCGACAGGGTGATGATAGACGTAGTGCTAGGGTTAATTAAGAGTGTCCTGAAGAACATGTTATATAAATAGGAGCTCATGATGAATTATTAGTCGATATGAACCAGCGACGCAAGTGTGATGTATGTTGTATGAGTGTTTTACGCTCAGGGTTTGCTTGTCATTTGAAGATACATCAGGGGTATAAAGTTCAGTGTTCTATTTGTTTAAAGTATTTTACACGCCTCGATAACTATAGAAGTCATTTGAACACAGTTCATAATACCATAGTTGTTGATAATAAGTCATCACCTAGAAATAATGAAATATTTAAAGACATGAATCTGAAACCATACCAATGAATCTTGTGCTATAAGATACGACGACGATGATAATGATGATGGAATAATAAACGCTCGTAATGCTATACGTAAGAAATTAACCTACTTTTACTGTGATAAAGCAGAACCTCATGATAATCGTGTTATACCGCGATCGGAGACCGTTCCTATCAATCTCTCACCAGAGCTTGAACAATAATCTCCCGCTACATCTGCTGTTGATGAAGAAGAAGAATGCGATTCTAGCTTAAAAGATTATCACGAATTCTCTAACTATTATAGAGCATTGAAGCATTTGAGCATGCTAGCGGAGAAAACAAAAACGTAGACAAAACTAGGTACGCTCTATATAGCGACATCGATGAGTGGCGATTTGGTTGTTCGCGAGTACAGTTTCAGGGAAAAGATATTTTAATTAAAAACAAACTTTTCAATGGAACATCCGGCCTGTTTAATTTACTAATGCTTAAACGAATAGTCCAACAGAGGAAGATATCGACAGCTATATGAAAATAATCTCACTTACTAATGCTCATAAGAAAGACTATAGGCGCAACGGCCGACTAATAAGCGTTAAACATTGGAAATACGAAAATGTAATCAGGCCAAATTTATATAGAATAACAGACTTTGGGATTAGTCTTCCCAAAAAGTTAAACAAGATGAAACCGGATTGGATACGTCAGAGTACACCTGATCAACTAGTGGATCGACTCCAATTGTTGTATGCTGCAAAGGAAGCTCATATCAGCGGTCCCGAAAACGAAAATAATTTCAGTCATCACAGAGCTTAAAACGAGAAAAATCATAGAATAAGTAAATGTTTAATTTGTACTATGTAAGATGATCTTGTTGTACTGCTAATTATATGTAATATGATATTTTAACACTGATGATAAAATAAACGACATACATTCTATATATGTTTCTTATTTCTTTACCTCTCACAGTAAACGTTTTGGTAGAAGATCCTTTTGAGTTCCTGCATCATCTTGATACGTTTTTATTTTATAGCATTACCAGAGGCAGTAGCAGCAGGAGTTTTCCGAGACCTGCAGAAGCTTCTATGCCGGCTACAGAGATAGTCATCGTCAATGTTGCCAACATCGTTCTGGTGCTTTTGAGCTAGCGGCGAGATCAATCGTTGTCGCTACTATATGAAAATAAAGGGTATAATTACTCTGTTAAGACGACGAGGGAGCATAACATAAACCGATTGTACCTACCCCTTTGGGTGTGTGGGAGACCACATGACGCACACCCGTAAAACTGGCTGTCTTCTACCCTATCCTTGGAACCTGGATGCGGGGCATGGAGACATGACTGGGCAATGGGCGAAGTAGTCAGGTCAAGTGTGTGGTAGAGAAATTCCTGAGAATTCTCGACGGTTACTCATACCGATCAGGGGGAGCCCTGGTAATATGATACCGGTGTGGGTGGATTCGAGTCTCGCTTTGGAGGAGGTCATTTATGGTCACCAAACGGAACCCGCTGTTTGACTTCGGTCATTTATGGTCACCTATGGAACCCGCTGATTGGCTGAATCTTAAGGAGGAGAAGCGAAGTGAGGTTTATCCCGGTGTGAAGGGGTAAATTCATGCCAATGGGAAACCGCATGCCACCAGGTAATTGTGCTTAGGAGCTATCCCGACCACCCTATGATCCGGACTGCAGCTGGGTACTGTGGCTGGGCGAAGTTCTGAAAGTCTTTACGCTTAAGAATTGTTGAAGCGAACACATAGCCTCTCACAATTAAGACAACTTCACCTCAGCTAGGTACACACTGGGGGTCTATTAGCTGTAGACCCATGGACGAAGCTCTGTCGAGGGCCCACCAAGCCTATATATTGGTAGATCGGGGTGGCAAAACCATTTAAAAACCAAGTCCTGCCACAATTGAGGTTGGATTCGATCGGGCAGTGGCTCCCAACAGCTAGGGACAGCATGTTTGGAGAAAAGTCTGAAGCTAGACTAGGTGAAATCTCCTTGGTCGTGTGATACGTCCCTCACAGCCTCCTTGGAGATGGAGCCGACGGGTGAGCACGTTTATCGCTCCGGTACTGACCTGGAGAGTCAGTAGAGTATGGATAGTATCTCGCTCCAACCAGTGAGTTAATACTGGTAGCATTGTTTAGTGTAGCGACAATGCGCGCTAATTGAGCGTAACTCAGTTATTCGAGCTTCGGCTCGTCTTAAAGGCGGGAAGGAACACCCATAACGTTCATAAAATTAGTCATGCAACAAGTACCTTATAGACAATTACTACGGCCTATTGTATATTTAAAAGGTAATAGGCTAATAGATCACTGTAGAGAAGGATTCAGTTCCCTTTTCGCGGACAGTTAGCCTTACATGTACCTACCCCTATCTCTCCGTTTGTATAATATAAATTATAATTCATGCTGATTAGGGTCATGTACCCCATATTTCCATGAATATTTGCGTTTTCACCATATAGGATTAATTTTCATCTCTAATTTGTATAGAGGCGTTTTGTATAGAGTACTTCATAATGTCACCCTATAACGTCATCGGGATAACTGATGGTGGAATCAGGGCGTTCTTCAAAGATGTTTGTCAGCTAATAACATAACTCTGCTTTCTTGTCTGTCCATCTAACAGGGCGGATTCTGCCATTTTTTTTGCTTCAAGACTGTTTTTAGCCTAAGGATGTATAGTCCCGGGGGTTAATTAATTAAGGTTGACCTTTAGAACATATGTTAACGTTCAGTTAGTATGGCCTTGATATCCCTAATTGTTATTTACGCTAAACCTGACTGCATGTATTGTTAAATTATATAGATTAAGTAAAATTTAGAGGTAATATACAGGCATATATGTGACTGTATCCGATCTCTAAAATATAAACCCTCTAAGCTAGTAATTATTACCTGCCTGCCTGACCTTCTTTTTATATGAACACTTGATAAATTTAATTGTTATACAAAACAAATGATAATTATCTAGAACGTAGACATTTAAAACACTTTACAGAGGATCTGGTAGCCATTCATATAGAGAAACTACAAGTTCACTACGATAAGCCGATATATATTGGTTTCTGTGTGCTAGATCTAGCTAAGCATATAATGTATGACTTTTATTATAACACCATTAAAAATATATGGGAACAAGGTCCAGCTGCTGTAAACAGATACCGATTCGTTAATTCTGCTGACACAAACAGATGATTTTTATGAGGATATGAAGAAATATTTGGATAAGTATGATACGGCCAACTTTAATGAGAATAATCAATTCGGAATTTCGAAACGATACATTATTGCTGGCGGGAACGGAGATACCTTAGCTTGGGGAAATTATAGGATTTCTAACTATTGATTAGAATTTCTTTCCCCTAGAACCCTTTCTTGTATTTTTAACTATGATAATTTAGAAACTAGTTAAGTTTACATGTACAACTTATTATATAAGTACCACGAGATCATTTGAATTTATAATTTAAGTTGGCTGTGATTTTTAAATTAGATTGGCAACACTAACTGTTCACTTCACAGTTTGATTTGAATTGTCAAAGTGACGCTCCAAAATGTTTAATCTAGAACATAAAATTGCATAACCTCTAATTTACACAGCGAGTCAATTGGCAGGATCGCCAAACGTATAAAAAAATTCCCGCCTACTTTAATTTTAAATTTAAATGATCTCACGGTATATTATAGAGACTCAAGAATCAAAATTCGAAATGTTTTATATTAGCTTCATTAGAGCTTTATGAAATAAACTTAAGCTGTTACAACGATTGAATGGAGCAACGTATTTGTGATTTTGTATCCGAACTCAGGTATAATAAATAGTATTATACTTTTTATTGTTTCCATCGGTAAATATTAATTTCGTATTTCGTGTGCATCTGATAGATATTTGTGTTGCATTATGGATAATTCATTATTTCTTATTCAATTTTGATGTTTTAACATAATATTTGATACAACATCGGATGATTGCTTCGTTTGAGGATGCAAATAACCAATACCGGCATAAATTAGATTTTTAAGATCTAGTATTATAGAGACGAGAGTATTAATGACCCTTGAAGTGTGATTTGGATAAATGAATTGCTTTCTTAGAAATAACTTATACTTTTTATTGTATCCATCGATAAATATTAATTTCATATTTCGTATGCATCTGTTAGATATTTATATTGCATTATGGATAATTTACGATTTCTTATTCAATTTTAAGATTTAATGGATATTACGTGCGGTTTCTACGTAAATATAAATGGGGTATTAATTAGTAATCCATTTTTAAGAAGAAGAAGCTATTTTCAAGCTCTGTAATAATAGGAAGATGCAAATAACCAATACCGGCATAAATTAGATTTTTAAGATCTAGTATTATAAAGACGAGAGTATTAATGACCCTTAAAGTGTGATTTGGATAAATGAATTGCTTTCTTAGAAATAACTTACATAAAAATAGATCGCTTTCAGTCCCTTTCCCCGCGATGCCCAGATGTTATCTGTATGCATCCTTCGTTGTATTGAGGTAAAAAGGTTGATATAATATTATGATATCCGCCTACCTGCATGATAGACACCTGTGTTAATGACAGCCTAATATCTTGTTCAGACAGGCAAAAATGTTAATCTATCTAAGAATTGTTTCGATAGCTTTATCGGATATAGTTTTATTCACTAGTTTATCCTTTAAAACAATCATATTTATTAGGCGTTACAAATTAGTTATCATTATTATTTATCTCGTTAATAGACCTGTTGTATGTCCTCATAACACATATAATAATACGTTTTGTTTTCGTATTCGAACTAGAAATTAATAAATCTTTTTAAATCGTTAATACAAACTGATCAACTGGTATTGATGTTATGATGAGAGATATCTGTTAATATTATTATACGAAAGGTGCAGGATGAAATAATTAAAAAGAGATTCTTTCTTTCAAAGTAGGTTTTTCTACCTGCGTTTGCAGACGAGGGTGAGGTTTGATTGATAGAACGAAGATATACGCCGTGTTTAAAGCTGAATTTAAAATTTTAGTGTTGGAGTAAATTATTATATGTAATTAATTTTAACTAATTACCTATACATTTAAGTAGGATCGGATTGTCATATAAACTAAATACTTAATAAGAAGTACATAGAGAAAGGGAGTGATTAATTTTATTCGAAATTTTGTTAAATGTTACGTTTTAATGGCAATATATGGGAAAAATGCGGGTCCTTCTACCTGTTGACCGTTAAGGTACATTAAAGTGGGATTATGTTCGAATGTTCTCAGAATTTTTTTAATTCGTTATTAATAAAAATTATATCAATTATCTTAAATTATTATTATTGGTAGAACATTAGGTAATTACATTTATCAATAAAATTCCATAGTTACTAAGTCTACTCATGTCATGTAACAGCGTGAAGTTAGCAAGGTTGCCGCGCGCTTGGTTGGTACGCGAGCGCAGTCGCGGCCGCGAGTCTCGCTAGACCGCGGATGACCTTGAAATGCAAAACGGACCTCCATAAGAAATAACATGGGATTTTGTTCTAGAATCGGTGTTGCTTAACTACTATCATTACTATTGTTATTTCCCAGATGATCAACTTTATTTAGACTTTTCAAATTTCATTAATACAATCACAAACGAAAATACTCCCAAATTTCATCGTTGTATAACTCAAGTAACCTATATTTTAAATTCCGAAGAAAGACAAAAACAAATTCAAGAATACCATTTAGGAAAAACCAACCACCGTGGAATAAATGAAACTATTGAACATCTCAAAAGAAAATATTATTGGATCTCTATTATAAAAGATGTCAAATTTGTAAACAACAAAAATACAACAGAAAACCTATTAATCAACCTTTTCAATTAACCCCTACTTCTTCTAGACCGTTCCATACAATTCATATTGATATATTCCAAATCAAAAATAAAAGTTACTTAACAATCATTGACGCTTTTTCAAAATTTGCACAAGCTTATCCTTTACAATCCCGAAATTTAATAGAAGTAACTGAACAGTTATTGAAATACATTTCAACATTTACAACTCCTAATGTAATTATAGCCGACGGAGAATTTAATAAAAATATCTTTAAAGATTTTATAGCCTTGCATAAAATCCAATTACACACAACAACACCTCATCACCATCAATCTAATTCACCAATCGAAAGATTACATTCTACAATCATTGAACATTATCGACTATTAACCAATATACCTGAACAGCAAAAAATCCAATATTGCCTTTTAGCATACAATCATACTATACATTCGAATCTTCATTTAACCCCTTTTGAAATCGTTTTTGGACACACTGAAAGTAAAAACCCCTTTGACCTTGATTATAACAGAACATATTATCATGATTACTTATCCACACATAAAAATAAAATGAAATATTTATATGAATCCCTACAACAAACGCAGATGGAAACTAAAGAAAATCGAAATTCCAAATTAAACAAATCCAAAACAAATAAACAATTTAATTTGAATAGCAAAGTATTTATAAAAACCAATCTAAGAAATAAAAAGGATCCAAGATTTGACGGACCTTATATTATCTCAAAAATTTTAGAACATGACATTTACGAACTAACACGGTATGATGGTAGACCACCACTTCAAAGACATGCTAACGAAATGTTACCTTTTTCAGGACAACAATGCTCCTCATCCTAATCGAACAAATTAATATTTTAAATAATACTATTTGAAATTAAATTTCTTCATACCTCACAGATCAAGACGTTTTAACCATCCCTTATCCTGCTGACCCAAAATACCTACATTTATATGAAACAATTATCGTTACTAAAGTTTACCAAATTAATTCTGTAACCTGGTTAATCAGTTCCCCTTCCAGATCCATTTTAGACATTAAATGTAGAGATCAAACGTATCGAAAAGAACTTGTTGGTTCAAAACTTATACATCTTAGTCCTGACTGTATTGTCATGATCAATCACAAAAACATGTTATTTACAGCCAAAAGTATTTCTAATAAAGTAATAGAATTTAATAACATAGATATTGCAAAATTAACAACCCCTCAATTTGAACATGTAAATATAACTAAAATCGATTTAACTACAATCGATACACAGAAATTGAACAAATATCAACTGAAGATCACAAACCAAAATCATCTTCTAAAGATGAATAGTACTACAACTCTCGATCATCTGAGCTTATTAAGTATCATTATAATTATATTTATCATTGTAATAGTTATAAGTTTATTATTGTATATTTATTGTAAACGTAACTCCTTCAAAATCAAATTTATAGATTTTCTAAATAAAGATTTTATAAATAACCAAAATAACGAAGAAATACCAATTTAGATTTCTTTGAAAAATTTTATAATATATAAATATTATTTCAAATTTTATTTTCAAATTATTTTAATAACATTGAAAATACTAAGGGTGGAGGAGTAACGTACATATAATCACACTATAGGTAAGATCATGTTTCATGAGAATTGTTTAGGAATGTGAACACACGATATCAAATTACATTTGTCTGAGAAGTCTATGTTATCTCTATGAGAAACTTCTTTAGCATTTATTCTCTCATGACCATGAAAACTGTGTAGGCAGATAAGGTATAAATACCACTGTTTTAATATTAAGTCTTAAGTCTTTATAAATCTTCATCCAACTCACAAGTCATTATTAAGTATTCAACAAGTGTTTATCCTGTGTGAGTATTAAACTAGGTGTGGATTTTAAAATTGTCCTGCTAGTAAAACATAAAGGCTCATTCGAGTTTTAATTAATTATTTTGCTTAATGTCATTTAAATGTGAATTTTAAAATTGTTCTGTTAAGTGGTTAATTCAAATTTAATTATTTAAGCTCGTCTTAAAACTTCGTTAAATAATTACAGACAAAGTAATATTAATACATTTGTATCATTAATGTTAACAAGAGAGTTTTCTCCTAATTAAAAATTAATAAAATATATTCTACGACTGCAAACGAAATATATAAATGTGTTTTATTATATTCAATAAATAAAGTTTTAAAAAAAGCTTCGGCCACAGAATATAATCAAAACTTGCTATTGTTGTGTATATTTTCAGGTATACAGGTAATCCGTACGTGTAAGTTAGATAAGTCATAAGTAAGATAAGTGTGCTTAGATAAGTCATAAGTAAGATAAGTGTGCTTAGATAAGCCATAAGATAAGTGGTGTGCTATTGTTGTTTTGTATATATATTTTCAGGTATATAGGTAAATTCTTCCTCCTAGATACACAGGTGGGTTTCCAGGTGACAGGTGACTAAGTATGTTTCCAGATGACATGTAGAAATTTTTTTCTAGGTCTAACAATAGGTATACAGGTGTGTTTCCAGCTAGTAGCTGTAGATAAAAAAACAAAGAAGTATACAGTGACGTCATCTATCAAGTTTACCTTGTTGTTTTGGATGAACAAATATTATTTTTTTAGTATTGAACTCATTACTGCAGATAAGTTTTTTCTAGAAAAAGCCAAAGCAAAACAAATTTTATCTTTCATATAAAACATTTTTTCAAGAATTGATAAAAATACTAAGGTTAAAAGGTTAAAATTTTTTTCTAAGCGTACAGCTATGCTAGGTATATTATTGCCATCTAGGTAATGAATGTGTGTAGGTATTCCAGCTAGTAGTAGTAGTGGTAGTGGTAGTGGTAGTGGTAGTGGTAGTGGTAGTGGTAGTGGTAGTGGTAGTAGTATATATATATATATATATATATATATATATATATATATATATTTGTTTAACCGCTTATACATACCCGTTTCGCTATATTCTACCGACTTGTCGGACCATTTTCGACGCTCTCAGACCCGGGCTTGGGTCTGGCAACGTTGTCCTATGTTTTCGAGGTCTACAGGATAAGGTTTACCTAAAACTGCAATAAAAAAATATACAATTTGGGTTTGGAAAAGTAGGGTCTGTAAAAAGTTTTATACAACCGTAGTTCATCACAATGAACTATAGGGGGCGTCGTGCCTTTCTCAAGTGTATATTGTATATTTTTATACAAGACGCTATCAAACCCGCTATGTTCGATCTGGCAACATTGCCATGACGCATATGTTAAGCTTTGTTTTATAAACGTTTGGTTATAATAGCTCGCATTTAATATTTGATGGAGAAAAGTGACGTAAGAATTACATCAGCTCGTATGCGAGTTCTTTTCACATTTGTAAATAATTCTCTGGCTTTGAAAAATTGAAGGTTTTCATATTTATTAATAATAATAATATACTTTATTTATAGCATATAACTAGATAAATTCCATACAATACATTATAATTTCTTAAATATTAATGTAATTTATTACATATTTTTTACGCTGTTTCTTAAATAATGTTAAAGATGTACAGTTTTTTACATTAGCTGGAAGTGAATTATATTCAACTAAACCTTTATGAAACAGATTATTTTGTCCTATATTTGTTGTTACTGTATGAACAAAAAATTATTTCTACTTCTAGTATTATGATCATGAACATCTTCTACGAATAGTAATTCATTTAAAATGTGCTCTGGATATATTCGGTTTTTTATTTTAAATATTATTATCGTATTATAATATATATTTTGCTTAACACTTAACAAAGATGTAACTTGCAACATTCTTCTTATGCCAGTATACCTACTACATTTTAATATTATTCTTAACGCACAATTTTGTTTTTTTTTTGAAGATTGTTAAGTTCAGTATTATTTAGGAGGTAAAGTATACTAGCACAATAATTAAAATGGGGAAGTATTATTGTTTTATATAGTAATAATTTAGACCACTTGCTAAGATTTTGGCTTATTCTACCCATGAAATTTACTTTTTTTGCAACTTTACTAATAACATAGTTTGAATGACTAGAAAATGTTAAGTGACAATCTATTATTACGCCTAAGTACTTCCACTGATAAACTTGTTCTAATTTTTGACTATTAATTTGTATTCCCACATGACTAGATGTATCAATTTCGTTAAACTTATTTTTTATTATCATGAATTTTGTTTTATTTACATTTAAAGAAAGATCTGACCAGTTATACACATTTACTAATTAATCATTGATGATATTTATTACTTTTTCAACATCATCTCCTATAAAATATATTAAAATGTCATCTGCAAATAATTGAATGTTACATTTTTTAATTACATTAACAATATCATTTATGTATAGTACAAATAAATCAGGGCCTAATACAGTTCCTTATGGAACGCCAAAGGTAGTTTTTTTAGCTGAAGATGTACTATTAAAGTATCTAGTTTTTTGAAATCTGTTTTTGAGATATTCACTAAACCATTTTATAACTATTGGGCCGAACCCATATCTTTTTAATTTCAATAATAATAGATCTCTATTAATAGTCTCAAAAGCACGCCTAAAGTCTAGAAAAACTACACCTATCACCTTCTTCTTGTAAATAGCATTTTTCCATTTCAAAAGAACTGATTATATTGCACTTTCACATGAATTATTTTTCCGAAACCCTGATTGAAAAGGTGTTAACAGTTTGTTCACTTCAATGTAGTCACAAAACTGGATATTTACGACGGACTCTAATAATTTTTCATAAGTTGGCACCATGTTGATCGGTCTGTATTCTTCACATTTGTTAGTGTTGGTTATCTTCTCATTGGGGATAATATCGGATGTCTTCAAGGTTTCTGGGAAGGATCCACTTTCTAGACTCATTTGAATTAGATGCAAAAATCTCTGTCCTATTACATTGAAAGCTAATTTAACAATCTTTACTGTAATACCATCCACACTACTAGTCTTATTAGGTAAATTGTTTACAATTTTTTTTAACTCCAAAAACTCTATTGGTAAAAATTTTTCGAACTTCCATTGAAGTACATTAATGTGGCTTAAATCAGTTTGAATTTGGGTTAATTTTGTTAATGTAATAATTTATTGTATGCTGTTAATAAAGTAAATATTGAATTTTTCTGCAATTTGAATTTCCTTTTTTTCTAACTCATTGTCAAAAATAATACCTTCCTTTTTTTGTCTGTTATGGCCTCCTTTAATTAATTCTTTAACTGTTTTCCACATTTCTGTTGAGTTATTTTTCATATCATCTATTCTTTCTTGATAATAATTTCTCTTGTGGTTTCTGATCAAACTAACAATTCCATTTCTTTGTTGTCTATACCTATTCATATCACTTTCTTCTTGTGTAAAGATTGCTCTTTTTTATCATCTGTCCCTTTCTTCAATTTCCTAGGCTATTTCTGGGGTCCACCAACGCTTACAACTCCATTGACATTTAATGGTTTTTTTAACAGTTGGAGCATGCCTGTTTAGTGTGTCCATTATGGTTTTAACTAATGTTTCTGCTAGTTGATTGGTGTTTGTACAGTCCGGATTCCATGGTTGATCCATTAGATCTAATTGAAATTGCATTTCATTGAAGTTGCTCATGTCTCTGTGTTGTATTGTATATTCTTCATATTTTTCTTTCACTTTTGCATTTACAGTTATTATGTTACAGTTATGGTTTTTTCATTAGATACAAGAAGATTTATGAGTGTAGCGCTGTCCTTAGTGATTCTTGTAGGTTGGTCGATAATCTGATGTAGTGCATTATTTTTAATTAAAGTTCTCAGCCTATTGTCATAATATGAATCCTTTAATAGGTCAATATTAAAGTCTCCGATAATTACTAAGGTCCCTGATCTACAAGCATATACATCAAACAAATTTTCAAGTTTCATTAGAAATTGAGCATCACAAGAGTTTGGAGAGTGATATTTTATAAAGTTATATTTGTATGATTGAAAGCATATATTAAATACCTACAATCCATGTGTTCATATCAATGGTATCTTTAAGTAGGACTTTATAACTGAATTCATTTTTTCTATAAATGATTAGAGTAAGGTTAACAGGATTTTCGAACAAGTGAGACAACGCAATATAATACGGAAAAGTTAATTTCTGGGGAAAGTGGATGGTTTCCAAATAAGGTGGAAAAGTACATATGTCATTTTCCGTAGTAATCAAACGATAAATTTCAAGAACTTGATTAAATTTTTTAGTATAAAAGTACTGTAATATCTTCTTTGTATGTTTGTTTGAAGGATTGTTTGTGGTTAACTAAAGCTTTATTCTTTTACTGTTAAGATGAGAGAATGAATGCTTGAACTATTTGGTTTCTGAATTATTTTCTGATCCCTCGTTTACATTCGTTTCCTTGGATACTACAAAGTATCCAAGGCAACGGTGATCATCACATCTATTGCTCTCTTGTTTTTTAGAATTTTTCCAGCAGAAAAAGTCTCCATCAGTTTGCTTGAGGACAGGATTGGAAAGAACTAGTGAATGTACGCATAAGATGAGGTTGTGATTGTAAAGCAACTTGATAGATACGTAAAAAAACGCGTTTTTTTCTTTGGCTGGTTTGACAATTGATTAAAGTTAGTACAGGGGCTCTTAATGCTAATGTTCGTTACAATGATAAGAACTTAAACAAGAACTTAACCTATAGAAATGAGCTAATAAGAATAACTTGAAAATCGAATGAGATAATTGAAAACGGTTAAAATTAAGACGGCAGATTCTTAATTTTAGGGCTCGTTGCAAAATGTAAATAACTAAAAACTACAAAACTTAACCTAAGAGGAACGTATGAGGATTCTGTTGGACTTGTAGGTTGTTGGTTGGATCATAATCGTATATGCAACATAAAAGGAAAATAGTAAATGTATGTACACAAATATGTCTAACAGGCAACAAAAAGTAATTGCGAACGTTCTATACATAAACGGCACAAAAAAAGATAAGAAGGATTTGTAATGGGCTGCATCCGAGTTTATCTGCTATGTATTCCCTGTGTTCCCGATCACACGAAGAAACGAATTTTTGGTACGACCGTTTATTGAAGTTCACAACAACCGATTTGTAATTATACGTTTTGCGACACACTGTTGTGTGGGTTAATTGTAGGGTTCTGAAACTTTTTCTGGAATAAATAGGTTTAGCTCAGGCTATCTATGCCAACGAAATGGCATAATTCTTGTTGCATTCTAAGGATTGGAAAGTTATGAATAGCTTCTCCTTTTGAAATTTGGGGCGTAACTCCATCACTGTTCACTGTGTGGTCGAGACAAGTTAGTTCTTTGGCTTCAAACATTGTTTTTTTTAATTTGATAGTAATCCGTAATGATATAGGCGTTGAAATACTTTCTTTAACTGCTGTAGATAGTCTGCTTTGATGGCAGAAAAATTTAGAACATAAAAAACTTTATACAACCGTGACTTCAGATAGATTATGATTTCAGCGATGGAACTGCTCCATGTACTGGTAGTGGTGGTGCTGAGAGAGTATTGATGCTCTACTGGAATTATGCTAATTGATTTTTAGACATCTGCTTCATAAATAGGATCCTGATATCTTGAATGGTATGCTTGCAAGAGTAGGTTTCTTGACAGATTGTTGCGTGTTCAATTAAATTCGGCGGTCACCACATGTAATATCTTCTGTGTTTGTTTGTTTGAAAGACTGTTTGTGGTTAATGAATGATTTATTCTTTTACTGTTATGATGAGAGAATGAATGCTTGAACTATTTGGTTTCTGAATTATTTTCTGACTCCTTGTTTATATTCGTTGCATTGGATACTACACTCACACATACATATTTATCACTGGATCACAGTACTCATTCATACATTTCGTCGACGTTAATGCATACTAGCGGAACTATTTTCTAACAATTTTCCAGGAGCGCGGTTTAAATGCTTATAAAAACTTTGTTACAGATGGCATGATGAATTCTTTGAAATAGCAACTAGCAACATTGCTAGTTACAACATTTCAAAGAATTAAGTTCATATGCATTAACGGCGACGATATGTACTGTATACCACCAATAAATAACAACGTCGTAGACCATTCAGGGTAAAAATCGTGCGGTGTTCTTTATCAAAAATTAAAATGGGCGAACTAAGTTGATCATCATTTGTGACTTTTTTGCTAAAACACTGAAGGAAAACTTTCTCATCTGTAATTTGTAAGATTACTTAATGGAACTTTTAATGGAAACAGGGCACTCAAAAGGTTCGGAGGGGCAGTGTATGTTGCAACCCCCAATTGAATTTCATGAACATTGGTATGGGGTAGATGCAGTAGCAGCACTTCACTATAGCAACAAGAAACGGCCACCTCATAGAACAAAAGATAAACGGAATAAATTCTGAGGGACGTTCTTTAACAAAGATGAAACAGGGTGGACTAATATGATTTGCGCCTGGTATATTTAGAACTACATATATTTCAAATGTAATCAGAAAATCTCTGGTGTACAATTCGTCACTAAGAATATAATACATATTCCAATTCACAAATAGCTATTTCAGAATACAATAAAAATTGATCTTTAACTTAGTAGAAGTGCAATATAACGGAATTGAGCAAGGTTTAAAAAAACTTCTTCTCTTCTTCGTTACCTTTCGACGTTTCTGTTAAAGGCACTTAACCACCATATAGTGTATACTGTTTTGTACCTTCAAATTCATTAAACAGCAAGTAGGGATCAAACATTCCATAATTTTCTTGTAACTGTACAAACGCACAGTAAAAATAGAAACTGCTATTTTTTTATCTAGGTTAAACTAATCAAATGTAGTGTATTTTGGTCAGCTAAACTTGGAAATGACTTTATTCTTGATTTGTTCATGTTTACGAGTAGATAATATCCTGAACTTTGTAAAATATCAATATTAAACCACGCCCCCAGATGGATTTTGTCGTTTTATTTTCAAAAACTGTTAGGTTTATGGACTGGTTGTTAAGTGGGTTAGATAAAATAAAGCTTATTTCATTGGCTCACGAATATATATCATACAGGATGTTTCACTTAAGATTCGTATCCTCTGAATAGCTGGTAGTACACATAAAATGCAACAAAAAAGCTGAAAATCATTAGTGTCTATCTTTCATAATAGAAAAAAGAATGGTTTTTGAAAAGTGGGTAGCAGATCACTGGTCTAAGAATCAGACTTGGAGCTGGATGTGTCTGTCTGATACATTGACGCAGCTGCTGTTAGGTGATGTCGCAGTTTGTTTTGTCTATAATTTCCAGCAGTTCCCAAAAGTTGACATTTTTAGCAAATTTTTGCCGATTTGCGTAAAAACAAAAAGAGTTTTTTGTTCCTATTGATGAATACTATCACACATGCAATTTAAGCGAAAGTTGAGTAAAACACCCTGTATGTAGACCAACAATTTCTACCAAGATATTTGACGAAGCAACTTTAGTACATAACTAAAAAAAATGTTGAGTTCGCAGTGCAAACTTAGCATCACTTCTGCAAAATTCATGAAGCGATGTTGTTGTTATTGTTGGTTGTAGCATTATGATAATTTTGCAGTAAAAAGAATATTTTTAGGAGAATACCCTGTACTGGACAATTATTTTATAGAAACCAAAATGTATAAGGCATTTCACCTTGTTTTGAAATCTTTCTTACTTCGTTTGTACGTCATACTGCATGATGTTTTACCTTTATTTTCTTTCTGCATTTTATAGAGCATTATTTGACTTGTCACTATTCGACTTGGGTCAAGTATAGTACCTGTTTTGTGAAGAATTAAATTTTGCATTCAATGGCTTATTCATTAAACATATCACTAGCACAGAATTCCGTATCTAGCGGTAGCGGGTACGCTACAGCTACCACAAGCACAAAATAACACTAATGTATGTTCTAATAACTTGAACACTTGAAATGTCCTGAATGTCCTTGAACACAAAATTTTATCCAAATTGCATTTTTGACTTTTTTTATTTTGAAGGTCTATAGCTTTGTAACATTTCATTTTTGAACATAGATATGTTGTGCTTAATGGCCTATTTTGATCAAAGGCATTGACCCTCAGGAATTGGTATCGTCTGCTCGAGATATCCTACATGTAAAATGGGTGAAGTCCCATTTAATGTTAAATATCAAGCTACATTTTAAAGCAGGCGTGGAATTAAGTCGTGAACTTAGAATTCCAAAACAAAAACCATTCAAGAAAAAAATTACTCGATACGAATATCAATATAAAGAACGAAGTAAGAGAGATCCAAAAACCCTGAAGTACCCTGTACGTTTTAGGTTCACCTAAAAAGATTGATTAGTACGGGTATACCCCTAAAATGCATCTTGCCAATACGAGAATTACCATATGACTAGCCTCCAAAAATAATGATAATATCGCCTAGTAGGTTTTGCTGGAGATGCTGAGATAGAAGAAGACAACCAGGATCGCGTTCGATGCTCAACGAGATTTCCATAGCTATTTCATGATGAACATCAAATCACACAAAGTTATGCTCGAAGCTTCTCGTATAATATGTACCGATACAAATTATTTGTCTGTGTGACATATGATCGTTTTTCGATTACACAGAAACAAGACAACATGCACAAAGTTTTCTTAGCTTTTTGGTATGAAAGTTAAATAAAATCCTATTTCACTTAACTGGCTCCATTTTGATACTCCTAATAGTTTCTGAAAAAACAGTAAAAATCATCTGGGAGCATGGCTTACCCTCATCAGCTTCTCTGGTTCACCACTTTTGAGTAGTAACTTTTAAGGGGTTATTTAACATATCACAAAGAAGGCCTATCAAAAATCCAAGGATCTACCTCAATTCCCCTCTACTTTTGCTAATTTGACTGAACTGTTACCGTGGCATTAATATATACATATCTTAGAAACTGTTCATTTGTGCTAAAAACATAACAGTAAAATGTTGGAGGTCAAAAGATTTGGCTATAACATTTATTTTTTCAAAACACATATACATGACGTGTCTTCGAAACTTTTAATTGTATTCTTGTAAACAAAAATAATCATGTTAAAATAAATGATTTAAAAACAAATTATTAAAAAACAATTATTTGCATAAACCTTATGTATTTTAGAACAAAAGAGGCTCAATGCTATTTTCTCATGTTAATAATAATTTTCAGAGTTACATCGTTTTACGGAAAACGTTAATTTTTCTGCGTTTAAGGTTATTTATGGAATTTACGAACAAATCAACAAAACTAAAGATCACTTATGTTCTTAGCATCCCGAAATCATTACGTCAATCGTAATTTTATCTCTGATACATTCGGCAACGTTGCTGGGTTTGGTAGGGTAGGTAGGCTTGCTTAAAATTATACAAATGGGTCTGTAAACACTGTAATATGTATCGGGTTCAAGAACGACTGTCAAGTATCACCAATATTTTTTTCATATATTTTTACCCCTCGAGGATCTTAAATATTGCTTATCAGAAATAGATCAATATTATGTAAAATATACACATTTTAAAAATCAAAAAATGCGGGTCTACTAACGACCCTACCATATAGCGGGTCCGACAACGTCGATTAAACCTTTATATATATATATATATATATATATATATATATATATATATATATATATATATATATATAAAATATAAGCGATGAATTTGGCTAATTAAAAATAAAATATTGTTTCTATATTCAAAATACATTCAAATAATGAATAATTGCCGTTAGATTGTAGATAATTGATTTATAAATTGATTTTTAAAAAGACTGTACTTTGGAAATGCTTTGCAACTTTCCTCATTTGTAAATTCTTATATGATTCAAAAATACTTTTTAATAGTTTAAATAATGCACTAGTTACATAACAATGTTATGTGAGTTCTTGACTAACTCAAGTTTACGTAAGAGAGTTGGGCGCCAATTAAGTAACATAAAATAACTGAATTATATTAATAGGAAATACTCATCTCATGGCGAATGTGGATTCCTGTGGTTTTAAAAAGTTAAACAAATTCAAATTGAAATCACTTTTTAAAATTGAAATCTCTATTAAGTTTAATTATAGCTAAATTGTTCAAATCACTTAATTACACCTCACAAACAATAGTCTTTTCTTCAGCAGATACCAAAACAGAAGGAAATAACTTCCTACCTTCTTATATAGCGATGCTTCTTCCTTTTGCTATAGATGTCCTCTTTCCAAAACCATTAGCAGAGTAGGTCACTTGATGTTGACCCAGGGCTGGTCTCCAATTCCGGTTGACTTTCTTCCTTTTTCCTGGATTTCCCATATAATATCATCCACAACTTGATTTTGGTAACTCACTTTTGTTTATTAATTGCGGGTATTTTTTTCCCTTCTTCGAAGAACTTTTATTTGTTTTTGTGTTTAAATAAATAAAACACCAATCAATAGTTTTAATCGAAGATTTATTATCTTGCTTACTTAGCACGTAAATATTTTTAAAAGGGTGTGGTTCTTTATAAACTTATACACACTTTTACAATTTATACTTCTTACACTTTCGCCGTATTCAATTAACTTATCTATTTACATTTGTACTGTATCTCTTACACGACTTTACTGCGTCGTTGTTTACCATGAAGTGTCTAATTACATTATTATTATCTTTTTTAACACGACTTTACTGCTTCGCTTTATATTACTGACTCTCCTAAAATTATAATTTTCTAAGCTTATATACTATTTCCTATTTACATAATTATATTACACAATTTGACTTACGAACTAATACAAACTGTACACTCATATAATACATAATAGCAGATTAATATTCTTTATAAAAGTGACACGTCTATTACAGATTATTACACAACATTTGCAATAACAATGAACTATTTATATGAACAAAAAACCTTAAAAGAATCACATAACCCGTCGATAAACACATTTGAAAATTAATCATAACAATTATATAATAATAATAACTTGCGAACAACTGGATGTTACGTACACTTAAGTAATCGGTGAGTAAGCTATTTGATAATAAATAAAGAAACATGTATTATTTAACCTTATTAAAAAGTATACACATTGATTGTATAATCAATGACACACCATTAAATAACTTAAAATTATTTTTAACAGGGAAAGTTAATAAAATATTCCTAAAGTGTTAGTTTTCAATGAAGATTTTAAAATCTTACAATAATTTCCAAAATTACCAAAATTTTTGACACTAAAATCCACAGCAATATATATATATATATATATATATATATATATATATATATATATATATATATATATATATTTGTCAAACCGCTTATACACACCCGTTTCGCTATATTCTACCGACTTGTCGGACCATTTTCGACGCTCTCAGACCCGGGCTTGGGTCTGGCAACGTTCTCCTATATTTTCGAGGTCTACAGGATAATGTTTACTTAAAACTGCAATAAAAAAAGATACAATTTGGGTTTGGAAAAGTAGGGTCTGTAAAAAGTTTTATACAATCGTAGTTCATCACAATGAACTATAGGGGGCGTCGCGCCTTTCTCAAGTGTATATCGTATATTTTTATACAAGACGCTATCAAACCCGCTATGTTCTACAGTCTTCCTAAGCCCTGAATCTGGCAACATTGCCATGACGCATATGTTAAGCTTTGTTTTATAAACGTTTGGTTATAATAGCTCGCATTTAATATTTGATGGAGAAAAGTGACGTAAGAATTACATCAGCTCGTATGCGAGTTCTTTTCAAATTTGTAAATAACTCTGGCTTTGAAAAATTGAAGGTTTTAATATTTGTTAATAATAATAATATACTTTATTTATAGCATATAACTAGATAAATTCCATATAATACATTATAATTTCTTAAATATTAATGTAATTTATTACATATTTTTTACACTGTTTCTTAAATAATGTTAAAGATGTACAGTTTTTTACATTAGCTGGAAGTGAATTATATTCAACTAAACCTTTATGAAACAGATTATTTTGTCCTATATTTGTTGTTACTGTATGAACATAAAAATTATTTCTACTTCTAGTATTATGATCATGAACATCTTCTACGAATAGTAATTCATTTAAAATGTGCTCTGGATATATTCGGTTTTTTATTTTAAATATTAATGTCATCGTATTATAAAATATATTTTGCTTAACACTTGACGAAGATGTAAGTTGCAACATTCTTCTTATGCTAGTATACCTACTACATTTTAATATTATTCTTAATGCTCAATTTTGTTTTTTTCGAAGATTGTTAATTTCAGTATTATTTAGGAGGTAAAGTATACTAGCACAATAATTCAAATGGGGAAGTATTATTGTTTTATATAGTAATAATTTAGACCACTTGCTAAGATTTTGGCTTATTCTACCCATGAAATTTACTTTTTTTGCAACTTTACTGATAACATAGTTTGAATGACTAGAAAATGTTAAGTGACAATCTATTATTACGCCTAAGTACTTCCACTCATAAACTTGTTCTATTTTTTGACTATTAATTTGTATTCCCACATGACTAGATGTATCAATTTCGTTACACTTATTTTTTATTATCATGAATTTTGTTTTATTTACATTTAAAGAAAGACTATTTTTACCTAACCAGTTATATACATTTACTAATTCATCATTGATGATATTTATTACTTTTTCAATATCATCTCCTATAAAATATATTAAAGTGTCATCTGCAAATAATAACGTTACATTTTTTAATCACATTAACAATATCATTTATGCATAGTACAAATAAATCAGGGCCTAATACAGTTCCTTGTGGAACGCCAAACGTAGTTTTTTTAGCTGAAGATATTCACTAAACCATTTTATAACTATTGGGCCGAATCCATATCTTTTTAATTTCAATAATAATAGATCTCTATTAATAGTCTCAAAAGCACGTCTAAAGTCTAGAAAAACTACACCTATCACCTTCTTCTTGTAAATAGCATTTTTCCATTTCAAAAGAACTGATTGTATTGAACTTTCACATGAATTATTTTTCCGAAACCCTGATTGAAAAGGTGTTAACAGTTTGATTAAAATGGGCGAACTAAGTTGAGCATCATTTGTGACTTTTTTGCTAAAACGCTGAAGGAAAACTTTCTCGTCTGTAATTTGTAAGATTACTTAATGGAACTTTTAATGGAAACAGGGCACTCAAAAGGTTCGGAGGGGCAGTGTATGTTGCAACCCCCAATTGAATTTCATGAACATTGGTATGGGTAGATGCAGTAGCAGCACTTCACTATAGCAACAAGAAACGGCCACCTCATAGAACAAAAGATAAACGGAATAAACTCTGTGGGACGTTCTTTAACAAAAATGAAACTGGGTGGACTAATATGATTTGCGCCTGGTATATTTAGAACTACATATATTTCAAATGTAATCAGAAAATCTCTGGTGTACAATTCGTCACTAAGAATATAATACATATTCTAATTCACAAATAGCTATTTCAGAATACAATAAAAATTGATCTTTAACTTAGTACAAGTGCAATATAACGGAATTAGGCAAGGTTTGAAAAAACTTCTTCTTTTCTTCGTTACCTTTTGACGTTTCTGTTAAAGGCACTTAACCACCATATAGTGTATACTGTTTTGTACCTTCAAATTCATTAAACAGAAAGTAGGGATCGAACATTCCATAATTTTTTTATAACTGTACAAACGCACAGTAAAAATAGAAACTGCTATTTTTTAATCTAGGTTAAACTAATCAAATGTAGTCTATTTTGGTCAACTAAACTTGAAAATGACTTTATGCTTGATTTGTTCATGTTTACGAGTAGATAATATCCTGAATTTTGTAAAATATCAATATTAAACCACGCCTTCAGATGGATTTTGTCGTTTTATTTTCAAAAACTGTTAGGTTTATGGACTGGTTGTTAAGTGGGTTAGATAAAATAAAGCTTATTTAATTGGCGCATGAATATATATCATACAGGTTGTTTCACTTAAGATTCGTATCATCTGAATAGGTGGTAGTACACATAAAATGCAACAAAAAAGCTGAAAATCATTAGTGTCTATCTTTCATAATAACCGAAAAAAGAATTGTTTTTGAAAAGTGGGTAGCAGGTCACTGGTCTAAGAATCACACTTGGAGCTGGATGTGCCTATCTGATACATTGACGCAGCAGCTGCTAGGTGATGTCGCAGTTTGTTTTGACTATAATTTCCAGCAATTTCCAAAAGTTGACATTTTTAGCAAATTTTTGTTGATTTGCGTAAAAACAAAAAGAGTTTTTTGTTCCTATTGATGAATACTTTCACACATGCAATTTATACGAAAGTTGAGTAAAACATCCTGTATGTAGACCAACAATTTCTACCAATACATTTGACGGAGCAACTTCAGAACATAACTTATTGCGATCTTGTATTCGTCATCAAGTACTTAGCTAAGAAAAAAAAATGTTGAGTTCGCAGTGCAACCTTAGCATCACTTCTGCCAAATTCATGAAGCGATGTTGTTGTTATTGTTGGTTGTAGTATTATGATAATTTTGCAGTAAAAAGAATATCTTTAGGAGAATACCCTGTACTGGAAAATTATTTTATAGAAACCAAAATGTATAGGGCATTTCACCTTGTTTTGAAATCTTTCTTACTTCGTTTGTACGTCATACTGCATGACGTTTTACCTTTATTTTCTTTCTGCATTTTATAGAGCATTATTTGACTTGTCACTATTCGACTTGGGTCAAGTATAACTGTTTTGTGAAGAATTAAATTTTGCATTCAATGGTGTATTCATTAAACATATCACTGACACAGAATTCCGTATCTAGCGGTAGAGGGTACGCTACAGCTACCACAAGCACAAAATAACACTAATGTATGTTCTAATAACAACTGTCCTCGAAAAGAAAATTTTATCCAAATTGCATTTTTGACTTTTTTATTTTGAAGGTCTATAGCTTTGTAACATTTCATTTTTGAACATAGATATGTTGTGCTTAATGGCCTATTTTGATCAAATGCATTGACCCTCAGGAATTGGCATCGTCTGCTCGAGATATCCTACATGTAAAATGGGTGAAGTCCCATTTAATGTTAAATATCTAGCTACATTTTAAAGCAGGCGTGGAATTAAGTCGTGAACTTAGAATTCCAAAACAAAAACCATTCAAGAAAAAAATTACTCGATACGAATATCAATATAAAGGACAAAGTAAGAGATATCCAAAAACCCTGAAGTACCCTGTATGTTTTAGGTTCACTAAAAAGATTGATTAGTACAGGGTATACCCCTAAAATGTATCTTGCCAATACGAGAATTACCATATGACTAGCCCCAAATAATAATGATAATATCGCCTCGTAGATTTTGCTGGAGATGCTGAGATAGAATAAGACTGAACCAGGATCGCGTTCGATGCTCAACGAGATTTCCATAGTTATTTCATGATGA
Source organism: Agrypnus murinus (assembly GCA_929113105.1). NCBI lineage: Eukaryota > Metazoa > Arthropoda > Insecta > Coleoptera > Elateridae > Agrypnus > Agrypnus murinus. The sequence goes on along the minus strand of OV816023.1, from coordinate 45,082,393 downwards.
ACATCAAATCACACAAAGTTATGCTCGAAGCTTCTCGTATAATATGTACCGATACAAATTATTTGTCTGTGTGACATATGATCGTTTTTTCGATAACACAGAAACAAGACAACATGCACAAAGTTTTCTTAGCTTTTTGGTATGAAAGTTAAATAAAATCCTATTTTACCTAACTGTCTCCATTTTGATAAACCTAATAGTTTCTGAAAAAACAGTAAAAACCCTCTGGGGACATGGCTTACCCTCATCAGCTTCTCTGGTTCACCACTTTTGAGTAGTAACTTTTAAGGGGTTATTTAACATATCACAAAGAAGGCCTATCAAAAATCCAAGGATATACCTCAATTCCCCTCTATTTTTACAAATTTGACTGAACTGTTACCGTGGCATTAAAATATACATATATTAGAAACTGTTAATTTCTGCTAAAAACATAACAGTAAAATGTTCAGGAGGTCAAAAGATTTGGCTATAACATTTATTTTTTCAAAACACATATACATGACGTGTCTTCGAAACTTTTAATTGTATTCTTGTAAACAAAAATAATCATGTTAAAATAAATGATTTAAAAGCAAATTATTAAAAAACAATTATTTGCATAAACCTTATGTATTTTAGAACAAAAGAGGCTCAATGCTATTTTCTCATGTTAATAATAATTTTCAGAGTTACATCGTTTTACGGAAAACGTTAATTTTTCTGCGTTTAAGGTTATTTATGGAATTTACGAACAAATCAACAAAAATAAAGATCACTTATGTGCTTAGCATCCCGAAATCATTACGTCAATCGTAATTTTATCTCTGATACATTCGGCAACATTGCTGGGTTCGGTAGGGTAGGTAGGCTTCCTTAAAATTATACAAATGGGTCTGTAAACACTGTAATATGTATCGGGTCCAAGAACGACTGTCAAATATCACCAATATTTTTTTTCATATATTTTTACCCCTCGAGGATCTTAAATATTGCTTATCAGAAATAGATCAATATTATGTAAAATATACACATTTTAAAAATCAAAAAATGCGGGTCTACTAACCACCCTACCATATAGCGGGTCCGACAACGTCGATTAAACCAATATATATATATATATATATATATATATATATATATATATATACGTGCTTATCTATCTTTTTCGACTCCGACAGGCTATAAGGCGCCCGCGACTCCGGCCTTAAATATACAGATACGGACATACCAGTTATCGCTATTGCTTTATACAGCTTTGTTGATGATGAGCACGTGGAGAGGGGAATTTTTTTTTTGTAAATTCTTTATACTTAGAGTGAACAAATTACCGTACCATTTCGCCTCTGAATCTTTAGCATGCGCTTTTAACTCCTATTTGTATATTTTATATATGGCAACCAGTTGCGTTCGTCTCCAGCGGCGTTGCTATTATTTCGGAGTCGAAAAAGTATTATTTGTATCTCTTATATATTAATAACCATTTTACCAAAGCACGCACGGTTCTTCTGTCCTTGTTGTTTAACAGCTTCGCTGAGTACCTCTGTTATAAATAGAATTATTTGCATTGTTGTCTATAAGTCGTCTGCTTACTAATGATAATATTTAATTTAATAGAGATATGCCATATTTTAGAAGGACGGTTGAATATATTTGTATCGTTGGCGTGTAATATTATATCATTCTACCACGTACTTTCACGTATTTAGAGTTAAAAGAATTGATTAAAAGACTTAATTTAATTAATTTAATTTGAAAGGTTGAATTTTTGTTAGAAGTTAACTTTGTATTTATTCAGTAAGAGAAGTACACTTATTTATTCTTCAAAAATGACTACCTTAAGCCTAAAGGTATAATTTTCCAATAATTTAAAAGATCTAATTAAGCAAGTGCAGCATACAAGGTGTAGAATCGCTTCACGCACCATATAGTTTTATATGCATTTTATTTCAAACCCTAATACTATCTCCCCTAATTATTTTACAGTAAAAATATTCGGAAGTGTTATAAAGAAAAGAAATATATATGAATCGAATGATACCTTTGGTTACTGCAAAAATAGCTAAGCCTTGGAAACATTGGAACGATCAGAAATCACTTATACCTTGAAAATATTAGAATGATAGAGGAAATATTTGCTTTATAGTTAAGATTATTTTGACAATCCATCTCGAAAATTTTTAACCAATCAAATTACAGAATTTTTCAAATTAGGACCAATGAAATTAGTTTATAGTGAAAAATCCAGTAGTGGTTTTTTCTTAGTGAAAAGATATATGTCAAAATGAAATGTCAAATTTGCTCGATCGATTGTCAAGACGAATTCAACTCGTGTTCTAATTTTTTCTTGCAAAATTTGTCATTTAAGACATTCGTAGCTTTGCTTTTAGTTGCAAAAGATACTCATTTCTGAAATGACAAATTTTGTCGAAAAAAATTAGACCACTTGTTAAATTATATATGAAAAATTGAATTCGTTCGTATTTTGCAGTATTTTTGGATGTAAGATAGGACAAAATGTAACTCATATCGGAGAAAGTGCAAATTATTTAACCTTTGTTATAATAAAACAATCATATTTGTTGTTAGGACATTGTGAAGCCAAGTAACGCAATTTCCTTTTATAAGAAACTTATTAGGACATCTTATCCGGACCTTACAAACACTGAGGTTGTCTTTTTGGGGCCTTCGTGGGGGCCTCATCGGGCTTTCTTAAGTTATTTTAATGTAAAATTACCTCAGATTGCCCATTTTGAAACTTCATAACGATCTTAAGTGGTTCCCCTATGTAGTTTAATCCAGAAAAAAACTGTAGCTGTCCCGATCGGGTCTTCATGAGGTCTTAATCAGGCTACCCTAAGTAACTTATCCTTGAATTAAATTGGGGCTGACGTAATCGGGTACTCATAGGAACTTGATCGGGTTTTCCTAATTAGGGCTATCCTCAAGTACACCTTATGAGATTTCTAGACCAAGTCGGGTAAATTTTCAATGTCGAGTTGTTTTGAAAATAAAAATCTTTTATGCACAGATGCATTATAATTAGACTATTATTGCAAGACTCATCTAAACATAAACGTCTTTTTATGGCTCAAGGGCCTCTTTATGGTCAGACGGGCAATAACGAAAAGTCAATTAAATGTCAGAAGTTTTTTTGTAGAACTTGATTGGTTCTTAATATAATTTGTAAACTTATGACCAATGAAAATAAACTGAAATTAAATATTTTGGAATAGTAACTATAGTAACGAACTTCATATAATCACATTAGTATACGCATAGCTGCTTGATGTACCTACGTACTCATTTAATTATATTTTTACACAATAATATATTTGACATTAAAAACTTAATATGTGCATAAAATAGTGTATGTATAGCGAGCATAACTTGCTTTCAGGGCCCTACAACCTTTTCCTAGCCCTTGGCTGACGCCTCGGGCTAGAAATAACGCTTCTGGCCATAAAAGCTTCATTATGCCCTTAACACATAAATAACTATTATGTTTCATTTGCATATTATTCTTTGTTTATACCTGTGATACGAACTATATAAACAACTCCATAACAACCAAGGCATTATAAACAAGCGTTATAGTCTATAGCGCCCGCTGTAGTATACTTTGCAATTGGGCCCGGTGTTCTGTTCGTAGTAATTTGTTTCTAATAGTCAATGTTTGCGTACGAGTATGTTGCAACAGAACAAATTAATCTAGGTACTCGCTCAAAACCAGATAAGTCCTTTCATGGCCTTGACAGTTATGTGTGTGCATCATCATTATTGTCGTTCAGAGCTCTGCTGATTGGCCAAACAAGACATTGGGCGCATTCAGGGAAGTTCAGTTGCTAAATTGCTCAACTGTTTTAATAAACACCTCCGACAGAAAGTCAGAAACTGATGAAACTTTCCATCTTAAAATACTTTCGCTTACTTTGGTTATCCACGGTTGGTGGGAATGATTAGCGCGTAAAATACAGCCTTAGCAATATTATCCACTACCCAGCCAGCACACTGAGGTTATAATGACGGGTTTTTTAAGTCAATATTGGTCGACGACGTCATATGACTAATAAATGATGGCCATGAGACGGCATATAATGGGACGTACGTAGACGTCTTCAAAACGACGTCTTTTGGACGTACAATACAATACGTACAAGTTTCATTACAAAGATATTATTTTAACAGGAATATTGGTCATATTAAGCAGGAGGTCACAATATAGAAATGTTTTGACTGTAGTATATAATATTATTTCCAATATTCAACTTTTTATTTATAATTCCCGTCTTATGTACAACCCTTTGGGTTGTGACATAATGATGTCAGTTTTAAGACAATTTGATGTCGTTTATGACGTCAGTGTGCTGGCTGGGTATTTGCAACACGCCGTTTACCGCAAAATCATCATTAAATAAATAATATTACATTCGTTTAAATGATTTCTCGCTGTTTTACCTGAAAACATCAATGATTATGTCTTCCATAATTTTCCAAAAAGAAAAGAATATTTAAGTAAATAATTTCAAATTTATAACCTCACAATCAAAAAGCAGGATAATAAACAGAACAAAAATGCCGAAATGGTGTACTGTTTTTAATAGAACAGTTACAGTGCAGGATTTACGTATAAGCTACACAAGCTATAGCTTAGGGTCCCCACTTTCTTGGGGGGCCCCAAAAAAAATTGTCCAAGTGAGCAATTGTCATATGTATATACTTAAATATTACTGCAGTATTATTTGTCCCAATGCGGCATGTCCGGGACGTCCCATACTAAAGGGCCCCATATATCAAATAGCTTAGGGCCTTATGAAGTCTAAATCCGGCCCTGAACAGTTAGCTATTAGCTTACATTTACCGCTTTCTACAAACTGAGTGTCAGAATCTATCCAGCCCAGTCCGTGGGCGAAGAGTTGAGATACACAGAACTATTAGTTCGTACTGATGGGAGCTAGGCAACATCCACCTTCTGCTAGCTTTCCAAGACAGTACCGGAGCTAGAATCGTAGCTCACACGTCGGAGTGCAGCTCCCAGCGCGAACCACATCGAAACCAAGCGTGCATTGAACTCTTATCTGCCTTTGGCAGAGTATCGTTCGAGTCTACCTAATGGAGACCCAGGTTCTACAAGAAGTTCTCTTCGACGTCAGGGGATGTATGTTCTCTAGCTTAGTGAAATTACGTCTATCTAATCATCACTACTGTTTCCCAAATCTTCAATAGGCTTGACTTTACTTTAGCATACATGCCCTTGGTGGGCACTGCTATAAATCGTTGAACCCTTCTCGTCGAGCTAGTCATAACAGTTATATTAATTCTACAGAAACATACACAGAGGATTGAGTCAACTTGGCCACCGGCTAAGGAGTGGTTTCGTGGGCGTAACGTGCAGCGATATATGCGAATATTTGTGGCGTCGGCATTGTCGAAGGTGTATTGGACGCTATTCGACAGTAATATGGTAATTCTTGTACTGGTTCCTCTCTAATAAATAACTATGTAACTTTTAGAAAAAAAAAACATATTGAATTTAATGGAATTGTAGATGGGTCTAGGTTAGATTAGGTTAGGTTAGGTTGGATTAGATAGGGTTGAGTTGGGCTGGGCTACGTTATTTTAGGTTATGTTAGGTTACGTTAGGTTATGTTAGATTATGTTAGGTTAGGTTAGATTAGATTAGGGTAGGTTAGGCTAGGGTAGGTCAGGCTAGGCTAGACTAGGCCAGGCTAGGTCAGCCCAGGTTAGGCTAGGTTAGATTAGTATTTGCAACGTAGTTTCTGGGCGCGTGATCCACGAATTCTTTTGTGCCGAATTCTGCACAAATTTCTTAAATAAAATTAACTTGTTCTTAGATGACATGAGTGCTCTAAGGACTTTTTTGTTTTCATGTTGGTAACAACCAAACATTTGAATTTAAATTGTCATATCTCTGTTTGACTTTTGTAGATTTAGTAAAAAGTTGTTACCATCCGACAAAGAAAAAAATTTCTAGCTTTATAAATATATAAACAACGTCCTTGGCAACGCCAACAATATTATCAACAGCTAGTTTATCCAATACCTCTAAATAAAGAGGGCTAAAACTTGATGTTTTCAAGCAATTAAAGTTGATGTTTACTCACTTGTGGGTAGAAAAACATATACTTACATTAGAATGGTGATTGGCTGCTATTATACGTAGCAACCAATCACCAGCTTACATTGCATAACATACATACATAATCTTTAACCTCTTATACCTTTCGGTGTCGAAGTACCGGACACACCGAGCCGCAGAGTGGATATGTGTATGTGAGACGAGGCAGCGGAGTCATATAGGCAAGTACACTGCGCTCGTGGTTTACCCATCCAACTACTGACCGCCACAAACTCGACTTAACTATGTTAAGCGATAGAAATCCGCTATAACCACTCTTCCGTACTGCCGACTACATTGCATAATGTTATTAAAATCCAGTCATCGCGGTAGAGTATTAAACTTATTACTGTCAAAAACTACAGACTAACATTAAATTGCAAATTCGATATTTAAACTTAAGTAAAGAGGTGTTGGAAAAAATTGAGTATGGCACACGTGAGTTAAGGATATTATCCACTCAGAAAAATTTCGTTCGTGGATAATATCTTACTTAACTCACTTGTACCATAAATGACTATTTCTACTTGTACAATATATTCGCGTGAAAAAAAAATTTGTATGCACCACGAGCGTTACTAGATGGTAATGCCCATCGGGCGACTTCCATCCTTCGGGCTGCAACATCGTCCCCTCCTGTCATTATCCTTATCCTAACGCCCTTGGTACATAAATAACTACTATTAGGGGTTTTCTATAGTGACATGCTTTTTATATATGTGACATAATCTGGGTAACTATTAAGAGCATAAGACACTACCTCAATTGAAATTAATTTATCTTAACGTATTCCATATTCTATTTCTCAAAAAAACATCTATAGTAAAGAATAGATTTCTCTTTGTTTATCCTACCGTGCGTTACCTAATCGAACAGAGAAGGGCACTCGACTCCAACCGGCAGCTGAGCGCGCGAAGCCCGCACACCGGCCACGAAATAGATACGAAAAGTTTAACCAGTTGCCCAACTATGTTATTATGAGAAATGAGCGACGTTAGCATTTGTATCTTATATGAGCGATTGTAAATCGTAACAGACATTTAGAATTCGACAATATACGACAAAGATAGTGTATTAGCCTAATAACTGAGGGGAACTGAGACGGGCAATGCAGCTTTTTACTTTAATTTAATTTAATTAAATGTAGTTAGTCTAGAGATTAAATGTTTTAATACGTACAGTAACGAAGTTTTGTTTTTAATGCCATTTATTTACACAAATATTACAAATTTGTTTAGTTTAACATGTTTCGCACATTCTATAACCCTTTAGCTATCTAACTGACTTAAATTTTTTTTCTAATAAACATTTTCTTTTTGCTACATTTACAGGTTTATAAAAATACAAATAACTCAGTCTATTTCCTTCTGATGTCTCGTATATCGACGTGAGTAGAAGTAGTCGCGACGCAGTACGCACCTTGTAATGATCGTTTCATGTGGTATAAACGTGACTTATCGCCTTAAGAATAATGTTATTGAATTTTTGAAATGTTCAGTTTTCTAATGAATAAGTTGGTTAGTAACATAGTAACCAGATAGTTTTCATGATATTTAACAAAGGATAAGAGATGACTACCAGGTTATAAACCGTCGCACAGTGCGTTGTTTAAATGGGAAATCTGGTCAAAAATAAAAAGTGTGTCTTTTTGTACAGAATCTGTGCCATTTCTCACATTAATTGGTAGATTACGCTTAAATTCATACAGTAACATTTTTTTCAGTAAATATTTTTGCAAAATTAGATAAAGAAATTAAAATCAAACCAATTTGTAACAAAAAAGATCATGATGTAATAAATTAACTACAACTTCATGTCAAAGCATGAAATTATACGTAAAACTAAAATTTAATTTAGAACCAGTTGTACAATCACTAGTTCTTTTTCTGCGAGTGCTGGGCTCTGTTGCGTTTTATCGTTTCCCTCCTACACTTGCGTTGTGCGTGTCCAGTGATCTCAAGTATCGGAGACCTAGAGCTTAAGGTACGCCTCGAACCACCCTAAGTACATAGGATTTTTGGATTGGATTTTTTATTAATTTTAGGAAGATTTTCTGGGCAAAGTATACCTCGGTGGTTTACCATTACTTTCTGAGGGAGAAGTAATCGCTACTCCGAAAAATTGTTGATTCTGGGCAATGATTGATCCTCTAATCTGTCCCAGAAGTATTATCAACCAACTTCAGAGGTAAAAAAGCTATTACAAAAAAAATTAATAATGTTTTTGGTATCAGAAAATTTTTGTTTAAAAATCTTGTACCCTGAACTGCTGTCGAATCCCTATTTACAATTTTCTACACCGAAAGGATCAAGAATGTAGGTGATAATATTTGATACTCCGTCGAAGTGTTCGCTAAATATCCACTTCTCCTAAAGATCTTTGTTATTCATTTTTGATGGAATGCCTGTAGATATTCTATAAAGATCAGAATTGCGAACGTTAGCAGTTATAAATTAGTTATTTGGATAGAATAATAGTCAATTTAGTATTGACAACAAAAATCTCATATACGGTTTTACCTTTTTTGAGATATCTTTTGCTAAAGTTGACGAGTAATTTTTATATTTGAAAATTTGTGTGGGACATTTTAAATGTGAATATCTTAATTCAAAATAAAAAAACTAAAGTAAAAGTATTACTGTCAACAGAATGTACCTTTGACAATAATTTTCACAAAAAATAAAATTGCAATCAAAATTAGTTTTACCACAATCGACCGATATGCGTAACTGACAACTGCACTGTTGAATATTACGCTTAATATATTTTATTTATACCAATGTTTTAAATAGATTTTAGTCTAGTTAGGACATAATAAAAAAAATTATTTATAGAAATTGTCGTGCAATTTAAAGTCTCCTAATGACTTCTAAATGATTATTCAGATCTAATTAAATTAATTATTGGGTTCCAGGGGGTCTCAAAAATTACTAAATGATATTATAGATTTGCTAAATTACAATAGAAAAAATGTTTATATGTTTATGTAATGACCAAGACGTGTTATTCCAATGATTAACGTTTTTAATAATAAATATTTTACTTTTTTCTTAAGTTACTTTTTATTAAAAATGTTAAATTTCGAATATAGATATGAAATCTTTAGTCAAAAATGTTATTATTCCCTGAAACCATTTCTCGCAATTAAAATGTTATTATTGACAATACGGTGGGGGACCTCAAAAATATTTTAGCTTGGAGCCTCGAATATGGTAAATCCGTGCCTGGATATTATACAATAAATTATTAAAGAAACGTTTTAGTATGATCAGCCTTCATGCAGTGTTTCTGCTAATATGAACAAAAAACGCAAGTTAAATGCTCGGAGACATGTATACTTAAATAAATACTTAACGTACTCTGTCAACTCCTGTTGGTATATATTGTATGTAGCTATCAGTTGTGCATGCCTCCAACGACGCGTCGCGACGTTGTCTTCTCATAAGAGTCCATAAGGAATTATGCGTATACCATATGTATGTATGTAAGTAGATGAATTGAGTGAAACCAAATAATTAATAACATCTTAAATAGTAAATATTGTGTTACTTTATTTATTCATTGTAATTTTAATTGAAAAGATACCATTAAATTTCTATAATAGCTTAATCTTTTAACAACAGAATTTTTTGTTATTCTTGTTTACATAGAATGTGGGTTATTTATAAATTAAAGGTTTGTCAGTAAAAACATTCATTCTTAATCTTGTGAAGTGATAATGGTTTATGTAACAGCGTTTTATTAAGACAGTATGCCTCCAAGAATGGCACTTTTTATCGTTAGAAAATAATATAATTATGACAATTATAAATAATAAAAATAATTAAAAATACGTAGAAAGTTAAATTATTCACATAATAGCATTTTATTGTATACAACAATCGTTGATTCGTCGATGGCCAGTAATAAGGTCATACGTACTGCTGAGTTTGTGTTCTTATTCTTAAAATTATGAAGTCATCGTAATACTGCGCCTCTCCAGTTTTGACAGTATCATTTTACAAACTGTTGCTGCAACAAACAATTTGTGACAAAGCATTCTCAAATCGTGCTAAAATGTTAATGCTTGTTTGGATTTAATCATAAAATAAGAAGAATACGTCTAATATAGCCTAATTATGCTTACAATTTTAATAGACATAAATATTAAACTTTATTTAATAACGAACAAAACTTTTTTGTCAATGAGGTATTTAAAATGATTTCCTAAATTCATTTTTATGTATATTATAATAAACAAAGGCGAGCAGGACGTGTGAGGACATTTGCCATGCAAAAGTAGTATTTTGGTTATTTTTAAATTACGTTTAAAGTGCTAGGGAAGAAATAAAAATCATATCATATAATTTTTTTATAAGTAAATACGTAGGCAGTCGATTGAAATAATTTCACAGAATTTATATATTTATTAGGCCTCTTATTCGATTTTAATAATGTATACCATACGAATAAACAGGGTCATTTCATAACAATTAAGAATTTTGCGAATTTCTGAAACCAGCTTTTGGTCGAAGTCTATATTTTTCAGAAATTTAAACAGGTGTTTTTGGAATATGATTACAAATTTTATGTGTAAAAGTATGTTTTAATATTTACATAAGTTACCCAAATCATACATAATGCAAGTAACCAATTGTAAAGCTTTTAGTAACAAAATTTTAGTTTCATTTTAATTTGTTGATCTTATGAAAAATCTGTTTCTTAATAAATTTGAAAGCCCATGGTGAAGTGTATACAATAGAACAACTTCTTGAAGATACACATAGGTAGGTTTAGCCTCTACGCTGTGTTGCCGCTAATATGAACAAAAAACGCATGTTAAATGTAGTGAGGTGTATAATGCTGTTACTTAGGCTAAGACGTATCTCGTATAAAGCGAAAGCGCCGCCTAGGGTATAACACGATGTACTAAAATGTATCTATGAGTGGGTGAATAGGTATTTTTCGACTCCGACCTAAAATTTGGGAAACGGCGTAATACATGATTACCAACATTTTAAACCACATATACACGGGGATTCGTTTTCGCCTCCGTTTTTTCCACTTCGCCTCCAAAATCGGAGGCGATCGCTATGAACAGACATATATTCGGAGGCGTATCAGTGCTTTCTGCATGTATATATATATATATATATATATATATATATATATATATATATATATATATATATATATATATATATATATATATATATATATATATATATATATATATATATATATATATATATATATATATATATATATATATATATATGTCATTTTATAAGTATATATATATATATATATATATATATATATATATATATATATATATATATATATATATATATATATATTGCTGTGGATGGTAGTTTAAAAATTTTGGAAAATTTTGAAAATTTTGTGAAAATCTAAAATCTTTGCTAAAAACTAAAACTTTTGAAATATTTTTATCAACTTTTCCAGTTAAAAATAATTTTAAGTTATTGAATGATGTGTCATTGATTACACAACCAATGTGTACTTTTTAATAAGGTTAAATAATACATGTTTCTTTATTTATTATCAAATAGCTTACTCACCGATTACTTAAGTGTACGTAACATCCAGTTGTTCGCAAGTTTTTGTTATGATGTAATTCAATTATGTATAATTTCAAATGTGTATATTGCGGGTTATGTGATTCTTTAAGGTTTTTGTTAATGTAAATAGATCGTTATTATTGCGTAAAAGTATTGTGTAATTAATGTGTAATAGATGTGTCACTTTTATAAGAATATTAATCTGCTATTATGTATTATATGAGTGTACAGAAGAAGAAATTTGAGAAGCTACAAGCCTACTTCATCTACAAAGATCAACGGTACAAACAAGTGGAAGGAGCACCTATGGGATCACCTTTATCGCCGGTAATAGCGAACCTATTCATGGAAGAATTAAAAGTCCGAGCAATAGAAACGGCAAGTGACAAACCTAAACTATGGCTAAGATATGTAGACGATACTTTTATTATATGGACCCATGGAGAAGAGAAGCTGCAGACCTTCTTACAGCATCTAAACAACATACACCAGAAGATCAAATTCACAATGGAGGTGGAAAAGGACAATCAACTACCTTTCCTAGATGTATCGATAATCAAGAAGGAAGACGGCAGCCTGGGATACACAGTATACCGAAAATCAACCCACACAAATCGCTACCTGAACGCGCAGTCACATCGCCACCCAGCGCAACTACAGTCAGTAGTCAAGACATTAATAACTAGATCACAACGATTGACTGATGACGATAATAAACATCAAGAACTAGAACAGGTGAAGTTGGCATTAAAACAAAATGGTTTCTCTTCCAGAAATATCAAGAAAGCGTTAACACCAAGGGACCCAAAGCCAAAGGAAGAAGAAACATCGGTATCCAAAGCGCACTTACCGTACATCAAAGGGACCACGGACAAAATAAGTAGAGTGCTGAGAAAACACAACATCGACACCATCTTCAACACCGACAAGAAGATTGGAAACATGCTTCCATCCGCAAAAGCAAAAATACCACTAGAAAGCCAAGGAGTATACGAGATCCCATGTAAAGACTGCGGGGAATCCTACATAGGGCAGACCAATAGAAGAATTCAAGTAAGAAGAGAAGAACACCGAAATGCAGTCAACAAAAATGAGAGAACGTCTTCACTAGCACAACATGTAAGTGGTACATCTCATAACATAGATTTCGAAAATACAAAAGTTTTAGCGAATATACAACATAAGACCCGACGAACCATAAGAGAAGCCATTGAGATCGAGAAACGTCCGAACAATCTTAATACCAGGGACGATACACAGCGACTACCATCAGCTTGGAAACCAGCTATAACCAGCATCACCGTCAAGAAGCGAAAACCAGCACAGCAGAACGATAAAAGGGAAAGCGAGAGAAAGCCACCGGAACAAGCGAGACCAATGACACGCAGCCGAGCCAAAAACCAGCCGACCGCAACCATGCGCAACACCGTAACCGTATATAAAGACCAACCGCTACAGCAAGACGTCAGTCTACATCGTGTAACCACGCGAAGCAGAAGGAAGTAAGAAGTGACCTGAAGATGGCAAGTGTGATCTTGCCGAAACGTCGTCAACCATTGTCTGGTTCCTCTAGGAGCCGAATAGTGAATACGCGGAGTGAAACCCGGAAAAGTAGTGAAGTAATATATATATATATATATATATATATATATATATATATATATATATATATATATATATATATATATATATATATATAACCTGCGAATAACATCCCAATCATTAAAAATTGCAACTTGCTGAACTGTTTAAGATGAAACTATATCACTATTCCACACCACTTCAACGTGCTCGCTAGATAGTGAAGATTACACATTCGAGGATTTAAGTATGAGCAAACAAGAATTGCAACGTCGATTACGTTACTGTATCTTTGATGATGTTACAAGCGCTCTATTTTTTTCGATATCAGCACTTGTATGCTATGAATATCAATTAATACTACCCACAGGTGAAAATTTAATAGATCGAAGATAATATAGAACGATATCAGTTCCTATTCATAAAGGTAGCAATGAGGAGTAAGTGGAAATAGCGTTTAATGAACTTTTCCGCGAGATAGAAAATATGAACACTCGTCTAGGATTGAATTACGAGTGCATTACCTTCATAAAGTTTATTTCGTAAACTTAGTTTTTTAGATTTTTGTAATAACGAAATTATATGATGAAATATAAAAACAATAACCCCATTTAATTTTCTCTTTACTTTAGTGTAAATAGACTTTAAAATTCAAGGAAATCTAATCAGTGATAACGTCACTCCTTATCAAACCCTCACCTTTTAGCAGATCACCCCAATCAGATGCTTTACCTTGATCCTCCATTTCAAAATCTCGTCTTTAAGCAGAAATACCTTATCCTCCACTAATCCTAGCTAATGAAGAGCATGCAGTAGTTAATCTCTAATCACCTCAAATTGTCCTTACCTTTTGAATTTTATGAGAGATAGTTTAAACAAATTGGAATCGTTTAATCATAAACATTCTAGGTGCTTATTAGATGAAATTATCTCTCTCAACGCAAACATTTTACAAGAAATGAAATGAAATGCACGTGTTGGGGTTGTTGCTCTCCGATCTAAATAAATATTAAAAAAAAAACAAAGTTATTTTTTTCCTATTTAGAGAGTAATTAATTGATCCAGGAAGTTTTATAAAAGAATGCATCAATTGTGAATTTAGCTCGGTGACATGCGAAAAGAGGTGATAATTCTATAATAGCTTTGAACTCGAGTCCTCTTTTAATGATAATTTTTTGAAAGAAGTCACACATCTCGTTAATAAATTTCTAATCGCTTATTTTTAATGAGGTATTTCGAAAAAAAAGGAAGTTAGTAATTAATAAAAACAATGCGATAGCAGTTTACATTTTAATATATATTGCCTGCTTTAGTAAAAAAAGCTACTATTATACTGTAAAAACGATAGGCTGTCGAAGTCAGGTGAATAGTGAAAAGTGAAAAACCAACTAATTATTTAGGTGAGATTCTTTATCGTTGTTATTGTTTTATAAAATATATTAATTTACTTTTTCAACCTGTAGAATGGAGCTCATTAAAAAAGTTAATGCTATTGGTGTAATCAGCAAAAAACCAACGATTCCGCTAAAAGACCTAAAAAAGGATACGGTGTATTCAATAATAAAGATAAGAAGAGGATATAGCACAAAAATAAAACGCGATTTTATACAAGTTGAAATAGAAGATGGAATGGTCTTCCTACCACAAAGGATTGTTGATGCATTAGGAGATAAGGACGTAGCGAGCTTATCTAAGGAAAAAGTTGGCATTAAACTGATCGAAATGATTAGTATTAGGGATAATGAGGTAGCATCCGTAGAATTGGTAGCTTTATAAAAGGTATTTAAAATTTCCAGATTTTTTTATTTTTTTTTCTCTAGCACTAATGATTGTTTTAATATATTTGCAGAATTACCAGAGATCGTCAATAGAAGATCGTGAGGACTACACATTAAAGATAGTTATTACGACTTTTTATAATTTTTTTGTAATGTTTATGGTCTGGAAATTAATAATCAAAAGTTTATAATAATTGGTCTGTACATAAAACCCCAGGCCACAATTACAGCATATGAAGCATTACTTACTTACTGTCAGGTAGATATTGAAAAATTTGCAATTGAAGACACAGAAGCGGTCATCTGTGGAGATTTCAACCTTAGCGAATTTATAACGGACAGAAAGGGGACAAACTCTAATTGTACAATATTAAATAAGTTTATGGTTGCGTGCAATCTTACACAATATAATCAAGTACTAAATGAAGACAAAGTTCTATTGGATCTGTGTTTATCTACAAAAGAAATGCAAATTGAGAGAGAACACAATATACTTGTACCAGAAGATAAACGTTTTCACCCTGCACTCTCCGTTATAATTCTCAGTAATAACAATAAAGAAAAGCGCCGTCACTTTAAAATTAAAAGATGGGACTATAAAAATGCAGACTTTTATAAATTATATTGTTTGTTAAGGGATGTTGATTGGCAGGAAATAATCGTAATTAATAATCTACAACTCTCTATATGCAATATTTATCAAACATTTAGCAGCATTATGGCAGACTGTATTCCAAAAAAGGAAATACATCAAAACAAGTATCCATGCTGGTTTACTACAGATTTAAAGAGAATGATACGAAGAAAACGAAGAATTCATAAAAAGTTGAAGGAGGGTCAAGGATTTAACAAAAGCTTAAGAGCAGAAATGAAAAAACTATCAAGTGATCTGAAGGTACAAATAGAATTAACATATGGGGAATATTTAAAACATTGTGAACAACAAATATTCAATGAACCGAAGAAATTGCATAACTATCTAAAAGATTTAAAGGGAACTAATAGAAAACCGGTGGAAATGAATTTCAAAGAAGCAAAGAAACAATCCAATGAAGAAATTGCAGAAGCCTTTCGCACTTTTTTTAATTCAGTATACAAACAGGATATGAATCAACAACATACAACAGATGTAGCTGAGTACGGATTAGATTATTTTAACTTTCACCCGATAACAGAATCAGAAACCGAGCAAGCAATTAAAGCATTAAAAACTAAATTATCTACTGGTCCTGATAGCATCCCGTCCTTCATTATAAAAGGATGTGCAAGTATACTAAAGGAACCTCTAACAAGTCATTGCAGTCAACTTCAACATTTCAACAAAATGGGCGAATTTCCAAATCAGTGGAAAATTTCTAAGATAGTTCCTATTTACAAGAAAGATGATCCTTCAAATATAGAAAACTACCGTCCGATTTCGATTATACCAGTAATGGCAAAAGTATTCGAAAAGATTCTATACAACCAAATCTATGCTCATGTGGAAAAATCACTATCAGTTTGTCAACATGGTTTCATCAGAAGCAGAAGCACCGTTTCTAATTTATTAACTTTTTCCGAATATGTGAGTGAAAAAATAACAAGTGGTAATCAAGTGTGTTGTGTTTACACAGACATCAGCAAGGCATTTGACAGTGTCTCGTTTGGTATGCTTCTTGAGAAGCTTTACAAATTTGGGTTCAGTGATAACGCAGTTGCATTAATCAAATCCTACCTTTTAAATAGAGTAAATTTTGTTATGGTAAATGGTGTAATGTCATCGATGTTTACTCCTATGTCTGGCGTGCCACAAGGATCCTGTTTATCTGGATTGTTATTCAATATATTTATTAATGACTTGTCACAGTCTGTTACAAATGCTAAGTGTTTACTCTATGCTGATGATTTTAAAGTTTATACTATTGTTAATAACGCCAATGATTGTGTATCACTTCAAATAGATTTAAATAGCATTAGAAGTTGGTTTTCGAAAAACGATCTCTCTTTAAATGTAAACAAATGTTGTATAGTCAATTATTCAAAATTTCAAAACAATAACTGGGATTACAGCTTCTCTATTAATGGTCAGAATTTACCCAGGAAAGAACAAATCAATGATTTAGGAGTATTCTTTAACAGTAAGCTTACCTTCAACGAACATATTAATAATATTATTACAAAAGCGTATAAAAACTTATTCTTTTTAATAAGAAATTGTACTCAATTTAACAATACTCATCTGTTATACAGGCTTTTTTGTGTTTATATTAGATCTATTTTAGAATATGCTACAATAATTTGGTACCCTGATAAATATGTTCTTACAAACGACATAGAAAAAGTGCAAAGAGTATTTATAAGATGGCTTTACAAAAAGATTACAGGTATTTACCCAAAGTATCCATACCTAATTTCATATAATGATCAAATTCTTCTTATTCAAAGATCTTGTAACCTTGTAATTACAACGTTAACAACAAGAAGAGACACAATTGTAATATTAATTGTATATAAATTATTACATAGTCTAATAGACAGCCCTATATTATTAGAACATGTTAAACTGAAAGTACCACTGATAAACCTAAGGAATGGAAACAATGGTATATTTATTGTAGATAGAATAAACACTCCTATTAGATTAGCACTATCTACGTGCAACAGAGTGTTAATATCGAATAATGTTGATTTCTTTCATGACTCTATTAATGAAGTTAAAAAAAAGCTCACTTTGTAAATTTCGAATTTGTTTTTTATTGTGTACATCAATACATTATTTATTTTTATTAATATAAATTACATTAAGATTATTATATACTCCTAGTATAGCATTATTTTTGTTGGACTTCTGTTTTTATATACTTTCATTTATCCATCTATCTCTAAACGTTGTGTTTGGTACAGTTGCATACTTACATATATTATTTGTATTAAAATTGTTAGTATTTGTTTTTGTTCAAAATTTATGATATATATCTACATATACATACATCTTTTTAGTTATATTTGTTATATGATGCTTATCTTGTCGATGCCAATTATATGTAAAAGGCTTATTAAAGCCGTTTATAATTTGGATAATAAAACTTTTTATTATTATTATTATTATTATTAGTGTATAAATAAATAAATATATTACAGGGAGCTAATAGACTTTAAAATTCAAGGAAATCTAATCAGTGATAACCTCACTCCTTATCAAACCTTCGTCTTTTAGCATTCAAAATCCCCATCTTTAAGCAGTGTAAAACATAAATATATATGAAGCTGATTTACCTGTCCGGTAAAGTGCATTTTTATAAATTTAAAACGCTTTTGATGTAGTTTAATTGAAATTTTTTTCACGTAATTAATCTAATGAGTTTGATATTACTTTTTAGTTTCTTTTATTATTATTATAAATTAGTTTATAGTTATGAAATAATTAGTCAGGATAATAAATTATTTTATACCTTTTTTGCACCGTTTTATACCATTTTTGTACCTATTTATATCTTTTATCTCATATCAGTTGAGGTAAAAGCTCATAATGATGGGATCAAGATTCGAAAAAATGAAGTACTCAGGATAATAAATATGGTTTGTTACCTTTTAATTTATGTTTAGGTCACATTAAAGATAGTTATTACACCTTTTTATAAATTTTTTGCACCTTTTTATACCTTTTTGCACCTTTTTATATCTTTTATCCCATATCAGTTGAGGTAAAAGCTCATAATGTTGGGATCAAGATTCGAAAAATGAAGAACTTGAGTTTGATATTGCTTTTTAGCTTCTTTTATTATTATTATAAATTAGTTTATAGTTATGAAATAATTAGTCAGGATAATAAATTATTTTATATCTTTTTTGCACCGTTTTATACCGTTTTTGTACCTATTTATATCTTTTATCTCATATCAGTTCAGGTAAAAGCTCATAATGATGGGATCAAGATTCGAAAAATGAAGTACTCAGGATAATAAATATGGTTTGTTACCTTTTAAATTATGTTTAGGTCACATTAAAGATAGTTATTACACCTTTTTATAAATTTTTCGCACCTTTTTATACCTTTTTTGCACCTTTTTATATCTTTTATCCCATATCAGTTGAGGTAAAAGCTCATAATGTAGGGATCAAGATTCGAAAAATGAAGTACTCAGGATAATAAATATGGTTTGTTACCTTTTAAATTATGTTTAGGTTACATTAAAGATAGTTATTACACCTTTTTATAAATTTTTTGCACCTTTTTATACCTTTTTTGCACCTTTTTATATCTTTTATCCCATATCAGTTGAGGAAAAGCTCATAATGTAGGGATCAAGATTCGAAAAATGAAGTACTCAGGATAATAAATATGGTTTGTTACCTTTTAAATTATGTTTAGGTTACATTAAAGATAGTTATTACACCTTTTTATAAATTTTTTGCACCTTTTTATACCTTTTTTGCACCTTTTTATGTCTTTTATCCCATATCAGTTGAGGTAAAAGCTCATAATGGTGGGATCAAGATTCGAAAAATGAAGTACTCAGGATAATAAATATGGTTTGTTACCTTTTAAATTATGTTTAGGTCATATTAAAGATAGTTATTACACCTTTTTATAAATTTTTTGCACCTTTTTATAAATTTTTTGCACCTTTTTATACCTTTTTTGCACCTTTTTATATCTTTTATCCCATATCAGTTGAGGTAAAAGCTCATAATGTAGGGATCAAGATGCGAAAAATGAAGTACTCAGGATAATAAATATTGTTTGTTACCTTTTAAATTATGTTTAGGTTACATTAAAGATAGTTATTACACCTTTTTATAAATTTTTTGCACCTTTTTATACCTTTTTTGCACCTTTTTATATCTTTTATCCCATATCAGTTGAGGTAAAAGCTCATAATGGTGGGATCAAGATTCGAAAAATGAAGTACTCAGGATAATAAATATGGTTTGTTACCTTTTAAATTATGTTTAGGTCGCATTAAAGATAGTTATTACACCTTTTTATACCTTTTTTGCACCTTTTTATATCTTTTATCCCATATCAGTTGAGGTAAAAGCTTATAATGGTGGGATCAAGATTCGAAAAATGAAGAACTTGAGTTTGATATTGCTCTTTAGCTTCTTTTATTATTATTATAAATTAGTTTATAGTTATGAAATAATTAGTCAGGATAATAAATTATTTTATACCTTTTTTGCACCGTTTTATACCGTTTTTGTACCTATTTATATCTTTTATCTCATATCAGTTCAGGTAAAAGCTCATAATGATGGGATCAAGATTCGAAAAATGAAGTACTCAGGATAATAAATATGGTTTGTTACCTTTTAAATTATGTTTAGGTCACATTAAAGATAGTTATTACACCTTTTTATAAATTTTTCGCACCTTTTTATACCTTTTTTGCACCTTTTTATATCTTTTATCCCATATCAGTTGAGGTAAAAGCTCATAATGTAGGGATCAAGATTCGAAAAATGAAGTACTCAGGATAATAAATATGGTTTGTTACCTTTTAAATTATGTTTAGGTTACATTAAAGATAGTTATTACACCTTTTTATAAATTTTTTGCACCTTTTTAAACTTTTTTTGCACCTTTTTATATCTTTTATCCCATATCAGTTGAGGTAAAAGCTCATAATGTAGGGATCAAGATTCGAAAAATGAAGTACTCAGGATAATAAATATGGTTTGTTACCTTTTAAATTATGTTTAGGTTACATTAAAGATAGTTATTACACCTTTTTATAAATTTTTTGCACCTTTTTATACCTTTTTTGCACCTTTTTATATCTTTTATCCCATATCAGTTGAGGTAAAAGCTCATAATGTAGGGATCAAGATTCGAAAAATGAAGTACTCAGGATAATAAATATGGTTTGTTACCTTTTAAATTATGTTTAGGTTACATTAAAGATAGTTATTACACCTTTTTATAAATTTTTTGCACCTTTTTATACCTTTTTTGCACCTTTTTATGTCTTTTATCCCATATCAGTTGAGGTAAAAGCTCATAATGGTGGGATCAAGATTCGAAAAATGAAGTACTCAGGATAATAAATATGGTTTGTTACCTTTTAAATTATGTTTAGGTCATATTAAAGATAGTTATTACACCTTTTTATAAATTTTTTGCACCTTTTTATAAATTTTTTGCACCTTTTTATACCTTTTTTGCACCTTTTTATATCTTTTATCCCATATCAGTTGAGGTAAAAGCTCATAATGTAGGGATCAAGATTCGAAAAATGAAGTACTCAGGATAATAAATATGGTTTGTTACCTTTTAAATTATGTTTAGGTTACATTAAAGATAGTTATTACACCTTTTTATAAATTTTTTGCACCTTTTTAAACTTTTTTTGCACCTTTTTATATCTTTTATCCCATATCAGTTGAGGTAAAAGCTCATAATGTAGGGATCAAGATTCGAAAAATGAAGTACTCAGGATAATAAATATGGTTTGTTACCTTTTAAATTATGTTTAGGTTACATTAAAGATAGTTATTACACCTTTTTATAAATTTTTTGCACCTTTTTATACCTTTTTTGCACCTTTTTATATCTTTTATCCCATATCAGTTGAGGTAAAAGCTCATAATGTAGGGATCAAGATTCGAAAAATGAAGTACTCAGGATAATAAATATGGTTTGTTACCTTTTAAATTATGTTTAGGTTACATTAAAGATAGTTATTACACCTTTTTATAAATTTTTTGCACCTTTTTATACCTTTTTTGCACCTTTTTATGTCTTTTATCCCATATCAGTTGAGGTAAAAGCTCATAATGGTGGGATCAAGATTCGAAAAATGAAGTACTCAGGATAATAAATATGGTTTGTTACCTTTTAAATTATGTTTAGGTCATATTAAAGATAGTTATTACACCTTTTTATAAATTTTTTGCACCTTTTTATAAATTTTTTGCACCTTTTTATACCTTTTTTGCACCTTTTTATATCTTTTATCCCATATCAGTTGAGGTAAAAGCTCATAATGTAGGGATCAAGATTCGAAAAATGAAGTACTCAGGATAATAAATATTGTTTGTTACCTTTTAAATTATGTTTAGGTTACATTAAAGATAGTTATTACACCTTTTTATAAATTTTTTGCACCTTTTTATACCTTTTTTGCACCTTTTTATATCTTTTATCCCATATCAGTTGAGGTAAAAGCTCATAATGGTGGGATCAAGATTCGAAAAATGAAGTACTCAGGATAATAAATATGGTTTGTTACCTTTTAAATTATGTTTAGGTCGCATTAAAGATAGTTATTACACCTTTTTATACCTTTTTTGCACCTTTTTATATCTTTTATCCCATATCAGTTGAGGTAAAAGCTTATAATGGTGGGATCAAGATTCGAAAAATGAAGAACTTGAGTTTGATATTGCTCTTTAGCTTCTTTTATTATTATTATAAATTAGTTTATAGTTATAAAATAATTAGTCAGGATAATAAATTATTTTATACCTTTTCTGTACCGTTTTATACCTTTTCATTTAAGCCGAGCCATCTCTGTTAATAATTGCAGTTACTCAAATTATTAGCAGTATAAGACTGAACTATTAAATAAAATGTAAAGTAATATATCCTACGACTATTGTGAGGTTCTTTGAGTAATTAACAAATTTTGCAGGTCTACGAGTGGTGATCTATCAAAATTTTTAGATCTAGAATCTGCTTTAGCATTATAAGGTTAGTGATATCGCGTGATCGTCTTTTATTCTATGATTTTTCTCGTTTTAAGCTCTGCGATGACTGAAATTATTTATTTTTCGTTTTCGAGACTGCTGCTAAGAGCTTTCTTTACAGCATACAAGAGACGAAGTCGATCCACTAGTTGATCGGGCGTACTCTGACGTATTCAATCGAGTTTCATCTTGTTTAAATTTTTGGGAAGACTAACCTCAAAGTCTGTTATTCTGTATAAATTAGGCCTGATTACATTTTCGTATTTCCAATGTTTAACGCTTATTAGTCGACCGCTGCGCCTATAATCTTTCTTATGAGCATTAGTAAGTGAGATTATTTTCATATAGTTGTCGATATCTTCCTCTGTTGGACTAGGAGAGCTTATTCGTTTAAGCGCTAGTAAATCAAATAGTCCCGGGGTTCCATTGAAAAGTTTGTTTTTAATTAAAATATCCTTTCCCTGAAACTGTACTCGTGAACAAGCAAATCGCCACTCATCGATGTCATTATATAGAGCGTACCTAGGTTTATCTACGTTTTTGTTTTCTCCGTTAGCTAATAATGCTCTATAATAGTTAGAGAATTCGTGATAATCTTTTAAATTAGAATCGCATTCTTCTTCTTCATCTTCAACAGATGCAACTGTCTCCAGTTGCAAGCATCTCTGCTTGTTCATGTTTCGGTGAGAGATTAACGGTCCCCGGTCGAGGTTCAGTTTTATCACGATGAAAGTAGGCTAATTTATTACGTATAGCATTACGAGCGTTTATTATTTCATCATCATCGAACCATATTTCTTTATTCGTGTTACGTGGTTCATTGGTATGCGTACGTTTCAGACTCGCGTCTTTAAATATTATATTATTGTTAGGTGAAGTCTTATTATCATCATCTAGGGTACTATGAACAGCTTTCAAGTGCCTTTTATAACTACTATTACGTGAAAAAGATTTGAAATATTTAGTACATGGGACTCTGTGTCCACGGTGTATATATACATATGACTTGCATACCCGCAATTTGAAGTATATTCACGCACAATACGCAATTTGAAGCATATTCACGCACAATTTCAAACAGATACACGCGCGATTTGAAGTATATTCACGCACAATGCGCAATTTGAAGTATATTCACGCCCAATTTCAAACATATACACGCGCAGTTTCAAACAGATACACGCACAATACGCAATTTGAAGCATATTCACGCACAATTTCAAACAGATACACGCGCAATTTGAAGTATATTCACGCACAATGCGCAATTTAAAGTATATTCACGCGCAATTTCAAACAGATACACGCGCAGCTTCAAACAGATACACGTACAGACGTACATAATAAAGCATATACACTCGCAATTTACAATCATCGTGTTATATTCTATATCATTAGCTCCTTTTGACAGAACACTACATGCGTTGCTACTGCTGCTGCCTATGTTTTCATGTTTGGTTTTTCTAGTCAGAGATCCATCATCTTGACATATTCATTTTCTTTTATACGAAAAATAAAAACATTAAAACATTTATCGAGTTCTCATAAAACATATACAATCATTTTTTAATATGACTGAAAGCATTTACTAAATACAAAATTTACATATTTCATCTATTTAAAAGACTTCCTGCAGAGTGAAAGAATATATACAAATGTACTACAATTATTTTTATCAAGTGTTGACATAAATGAGCATGTATTCATGTATTTTATCATACGAATAATATAATACATGTTATAACATTACAAAATAATTGATAACACAGTGAAACGTCTAAAAGATATAACAATAGTAGAATCATTTTCTCAACGTACGATATATATCGATATTTTTCTAGTTTGATTAAATCCTATAAGTTATATTCATATCGCTCTTTTTATTCTGTTAAGATGTTTATAATAATCATGGTAAAGCCTGGTATGAACATAAACCGATTGTACCTATTCTTTTCTCTCCGTTTGTATAATATAAAATATATTTTCCGCGTCAGACTGATTAGTATTGTCATATGTACCGATTGTTATATTTCCGTGAATATTTGAGTTTTCACCAATACACAGGATAAATTTTTATCTTTAATTTTATATATAGCGTTTTATATAGAGCACGAGTCTAACGATAATTTATACATATATTGTCTTTGAATGCGTCAACAGAACTCCTGGATTAATATACATAACGTTTCATCGTGTTTTTCAAAACACATTTCATTGTAAAAGAATAAGAATAATTTCAATTTTATTTATCAGGCGATATACATTATATTATTTTCATATATTAGTATGCAAAGTTATCGTTTCAATAAAAAATAAAATATTTATCTGATTTATTTCTCCAGGTTAAGTCTTCAGGGTTCTCATAACTGTAGATATTGCAAGAGGTAACTACCCTGTGTTTCAAAGTTATAAAGACGTATTACAAACATATGTTACAGACTTAAATTTCGAAGGTATCGAAAATGGTTACAGATTATTATTAATCATACGAGTTTACTATAGATACGCTGAATATCCTACAAGAGTATATAGTATATTATTACATATCTGCGTATTTCGAAGCTATTGAAAATGTATGATATATCGTAAAATAACGTTTAAATATGGCGACGAACTTATTTCTTTTAAACTGACGACAACTCATCATACAAAACATACTATATTTATGTATTCCCTTTCTCTGCTGATATGTTTTCTACAGTGTGTTTTTAAATATTATACCCCGTTCTCTCAAGAATGCATAAAATTTTCGAAATATCTGTTTATTATTTTACTTAGCACATATAATAGTATTTTACACAATGTCCTTGCATACTGGGTTACGATAGAGAGGGATAATCATACGAGTTTACTATAGATACGACGAATATCCTACAAAAGTATATAGTATATTATTACATACCTTCATATTTCGGAGTTGCTGAAATGTATGATATATTGTAAAATAATGTTTAAATAAGAGTTTACTTTAGATGCTACGAATATCTATATGGTGTATAAACAATAAGAACGTATATGTAGAAATCGCTTACAAGGGTAGTAGATATAACGAAAAGGGTTAAAATCTGTTCAAAATTACATTACGTCTAGAAAACTAGAAAATTAGATAATTGTAGCATACGCATGTTAAATGTACCTATTCTTTCACCTCGTCTGTAGTAGATATAATGAAAAAGGATAAAAATCTGTAGTATAGGGTTTATGCTTATACTCAGGCTTGCAATCATATGTAGCGTATGGATGCTTACATAGTATAATTATTTTCTCAACGTAGGATATATCGATATTTTTCTAGTTTGATTAAATCCTATAAGTTATATTCATTTCACCTTTTTTATTCTGTTAAGACATTTATAATAATCATAGGGAGCCTGATATGGGCATAAACCGATTGCACCTATTCTTTCACCTCGTCAGTAGTTAGACTCTAACTTTATGATTTCATATATGAAGAATACGTTTAGTGATGAATACTATGTGTTCTAGAATACTTGTATAGGGGGTAGGAAGCTTGATTTGAATACTACAATCTTGATCACGTGGTTGGAGTGTACTGATACCTCGATTGTATGCATAGAAGTATAATGAGTATCCGTTATCGTATATTCAAATTAGTTGAATATATGTAGTAAAACTTTATAGATTCTAGAAAGTTCCTATCAATATTAGAACAATGAAAGTAGACTGATGTGTGTGTTATATAATACCGATTTTCGTATATACGAACTTAGGAGCTAGCTGCTGACTCTGCATGACATTAGATGATTATGATAATGATAGATGATCGTGATAAAGAATGTTGTTATTTATAGCAGTGACTTTATTACCGGGTGATTTTTTAAATTTCTGATCTAGTAAGTCGTGATTTTTACGCCGTATCGAAGGTCACCGAAACGTAGGGCGTAGCGTTGATCACACTGCTATTCCAAATGTCATTTATGTGACAAATTGACTACTTACTTTTACATTTATTAAACAAATTGATAAATATTTAAACAGTGATCATTTGCGAAACATGCTTTTACCAAAGTGTGCATTTTATTGCGAGTTTAAGTGCAATTTCGATGTGATTATTGACTTGAGAAGTTTAGGTTATGGTTACAACTCGCTTCAATTTTTATTCCTTGGATTTAAGAAATAGCAAGATTTATTCACAATTATAACAATTTACATTGTTAACACAATATTTATTCAAAATTAACTTGATGACCATTACGAAAGTAAGCTTCGATCATAAATGTTTTTTGTTCCTGTGTGAACACCATTTTGTTGTGATGAAAAACACTCCAAAATAACGTTGAAAACTAAGCGTTCAATCACAAACGAAAGGTTAGTCTTGAAAAAGACTGATTTTTGATAATAACCGAGATAATAACTGGCGAAACGGAATTCAAAACACGAGGAAACAGTGAAGCACAAAAGACGGCAAAAGCGAGAACAACACTGGAGTAGGTTATGTTTATGTCAACATTTTTGAAATCTGACAGTTGTGACAAATCGAACAATTCAAACTACGCCCTACGTTTTCCGCATCTTTTGTTTTAAAATTATGTCATGGCTTTCTAGATCAGAAATTTAAAAAATCACCCGGTACAATTCTTACTAGAATATAATTGTATGATATCATATCATGATATGTACCTACAATTCGATTACCTACAATTTGACTACCTAAATTAGACCTTAGTCTAAGAATAATCATGTGTTTTATCGTTATCTTATGATATCAGGAATGCATTACTTCTATTAATCTTTAGTTTAGCGTAGATATAAATCTCTTTGTATAGCTCAATAAATGATAGTTATAGGGCTGTATTGACTTATATAACATTTCTCCCATATATGAATTTGTATTTACAGAGCTAAAGTTAATGAATGAATACAACATAAATCATTACTCTACGTGTTCCGTGATTAAGACTTCAATAATCGAACGAGTTATTCGTACAATTAAGCAAAAGCTGTATATGATTTAGTTGATAGCTCTGTATGACATTCAGAGTTAGATGTTGACTCTATCAAGTTTTAATTTGCTGATCTGAAGTTGTTGAAGACCTTCACTTCTGAGGGGTAGGAACATTCTAGATCTTGCTACCGTACGTGCTTTCATATACCATGAATACGTTTAACATAGAAATAGGTGAAAAACTATAATTTTGTTTTATCGTTTTATTTATAAAATTTTAATAATAATATGGAATGTTTGTATTGTACGATATGATGATGATAGGGTAAGTGAATTGTGAGCATTTAGCAGGCTTGAGTTTCTAACTGCAGATCTATAGGTTAGAAAATCATAAAAGTATTAGGCAATGTTCATTGAATAGACTCCCTGCTTCATTTCATAACTTATTTGTTTTAATAAATAGACATTAGTCAAACGATGGATATCCTCATGTCTTTACTCTACTTTCAATATATAATATATTTATTTATGATATCTAGTTAATGATATATGTTGTGATCCTGATTGAATGTAATCTTTTTCCTGTAAGATGCTATAAAAGCCGTAATTAATATTTTTTAATATATAGTTTAGTTTAATCCGTGTATGTATTTTATTCTTGCATTTTTTATTTCACAATGTATAACTACATACAATTAATTTTAAAACCGTTTTTTTGAAATTTCTAGATTTTAATACAAACAAAATTGATTTAGGCTTCAGGAAATATCCAAACAGATTTACTCAGAATTTACAGTTGTTATTAAATAATAATTAGCCGTCGGCAACTTTTAAAATATTTCGATTAAAGCAATAGTCTTTCATGTTTGAATTTTAACTTTCTACACCAGCTAATTGGAAATTCATTAGCAATGGTGAAATCAATGTTACAGAAAATAAATTTTACAATCAAGACGTCATGTTTTTACCTTACCGATCTCATTTTTTCATATAAGTTAATGTAGGAATTTTAAACTTTAATTTTCACAAAAACATTTTTGATTGTGATGTCAGCTGTCTGTTGTTTTTATTATCACATATTGAAAAGATTAACGTATTTTAAAGTGTGTAAATTCTAAACGTTTATAGTTTTAAATGTTAAAAGATTACATCTTCAGACTGTAAACATTGAATTTCATTAATTATTAAATTCATTCGCAAAAATAAAATCACTATCTACGGTTTTTACAATTCTATATATATCACAACTTGATGTAAAAAAACATTTTTTTCTTCAAGTTTTATCGTACTGATTGGAGTTTTAAGTTTTTACTTGTGTATGTTTGAATAAGTTTCGTATCTTTTCACAAAGCTTGTCGGAAGGTGATGTTGATACAACATTTTATTTGTAATATTTATTTATAACTTACTAATATGAAACAATATCGTATTTATTAGACATCATATAGATTAAAGAATTTTTCATGACACATCATCCAACTACATATAACTTTAGAAATATTTCAAGTAAATTATTTATATCATTGAACAAGAACCGCCTTTTCTATAAAACGCAGTATTTTAATCTTTAAGTTTTATTTAAATAAATTTAAAGGATTCAAAAGCATTTAAAAGTTTATTTTTAAAAACAAACTATTTGGTTGAATTATTGTTTAGTTGACTCTTCTTTTTTTTATAACTCATTTGATGCGCTTTAATAGACAAGCTGCTAGCAATGTTTTAAGAAATCTGCTGCTTAAAATTCCTTTGCTGTAAATTTTAAATAAATTTTTAACTAAACAAGTGACTATATTGAAAGTAATTATATTTGCATTGTTTTGAACATAATAGTATGTTATGATAAGAAATATTTGACGGGAATCGGATGAAACAATACATTTTACTCGAGGTTTCTTGTTGGCGTAAAGATAATCATTATAGATCCGGTTCTGAGAACTGAGGTGAAATCAATAATGAGAAATGACAGGTTTCTACATGTTAATTATGTTACACATTTTAAATGTTATGACTAATAGATTTATATTTTAGGAATGTCTGTAGTTGAAATGTTATATGCAGATGAGATATAGAAAATGAAATGCTCGATATGAACAGTCGTATGATATGATCCTGATTGAGAATAATATTCTTTACTATAAGATATTACAAAAGTTAGAGTGTACGATATGTAGTTAAACCTAAAAAGAGAAAAATAGCGGTTAAATGCGGGCCTTGTTAGTCGTATTCTATTTAGAGTGTTTTCAGGAATTTAGTTGAATTCATTATAAATATAAATGTTAATTAATTATTATTGGGATGAGATATGCAAATAATACCGTGAATTAATTTAATTAGCAAAAATGAGATGTACAAATGATTAAAATCGCTATGATCCCCCCCCCCCCGGATGACTGCATCAATCATAATGTAATATGTAGAGTTGATCCGTATATGTGGTATACGCTGGTCCGCGTATGTTAATCAAAAGTAATATGTTAATAATAAAGAAAAGGAATGAAAATGATTCATAAACATAGAAGCAGGGTGAGTATTAAGATATATTTACCCTGACCTGATTTATAGCATTTAATACAAACCCTCTTTCATATTTTTCTCTTGTACGCCCCTGTATGAGAATGCTAGCTGATTTCGAATGATCAGATGAGCTATATATTAAGCTCATATGTATATATGGTTGACTACCCGAAATTCTTTGATTTTGTTATTTTTAATTTCAATCTTTGATAATAACGTTAAGCGTTTTTAATTAGAACAAATAATTTAATAAATTTAATTAGGGTAATTCGATTTATGTAATTAATATATAATGTTATGCATTATATCGTAAAAATACTCACCCTGTATGAGAACGATAGCTGTATATTGGCCATATGTTAGCGTGTATATATGGTTGCCTACCCGAGGTGTGGAGATGTGGCGCCAGAACCCGCCATCTCCCACTACTTTTCTGTAAGAGGAACGTAAAATTATACTGACAGTTACTAATTAATCCCATATAACAGATAATTAATCTAAATAAATAAATTATCCGTAACAAAATTAACCAAAGTGGGGTGGTGGGGCCCTCTAAGGAAATATTTTCCCGGACCCTAAAATGACCCAGCACGCGCCTGGGAATATTCCATGAGATAGGGTGAATGTTCTTTTCACATTCATAGAGTATTATTTTGCTGTGTGGGATGGTATGTTCATATTTGTTAATAAATAATTAAAAACTAGTAGTGTTACAAAAATCAGCTTGATGTACAAATTTTAACATCGTATCAAGAAAACGACCTGTTTTCATTAGTATGGCGGACTGTCTGCAGTAGCAGGGACGTCGGAAGTATTTTCAGTTAGGGGGGCGAAGTTCGATTTCACACGGAAGATAACCAATAAATGGGAACTGGACATATCGCAAAAAGCATAAAACGACGCCGAATAGATCGGAAACGTCGATGCCGAATTCTCAATTTTGTCAAACTCACAGACATGCTGCTCTGACCAAACTTCCGAAAGACATCTGTGGACAAATCGCCGGAACACATCTGTAGACAAATCGCAGAACGTAGTTAAAACGCATCTGTGAACAATCTTAAAAAACATCTTGCCCCTAGTCCGTAATAATTTTATCATTTTATTTTATTAAAAAATATTAAAAATGCTGCCAAGAAAATGTACGATAGTATGTAAGATTATTGTTTAAAATGATTTTGTGAGAAGGTTTATATTAATACATCCTACAATTATTGGTAAACGAATAAAAGTCCCTCGAAGTAAGTGACTAGAACAATATTTTATTTAGTGTTGTAGTAACAATTGTTACTAAATTTTTTACTGATAGATAGATACCTGCATCTATTAGCAGCATTTAGTGGAGGTCGTTTATTAATCCATCTTTCGGATTTTGGTAATGGGGCAAATTTTACTTTTTTAAATCAAATAAATAATTTGAATGTAAAATAAGTTATTTGTCGTGGGGTTCCCAGAAATCCACACAATAGCCAGAAAACAAAGCTTTAGAAAAAATTATTTAGATAAAGCACAAATCCGAAATCCCTAATGCCTAGCATTTAAAATTATAAGGGAGTAGGCGTCGCGTCGGAACTACTGCGTTAAATACATATGAAATGCATAGAAGAAGTTCGCTATGTGTTGGCAAGCAAATTTTCCATTGGCTTATAAGAATCTAAAAAACACAAAATAATTACATAATTAAACAATTAATATAAAATACTAGCAAATACCCGGCGCGCTTTGCTACGCTTTATTGAAATTACATGTTTTTACTTTTTGTAATTGTCAAATTACCAAATTTGACAATTGACAACATATCTATTCACATCAATCTCAGTACCCATTTTTAACTTCCATATATGGGTTTTTCGCTATTATTTCGGACCACGATGGCCGATCAGAGTCCAATTTGGTCTTATTTTCTATTCTGGGCCAAGACCTTTCCAATGATACCAATTTCATCCAAATGGGTCCAGTGGTTGCGGAGAAAATCGCATACATACATACAGACAGACAATCTTTCCCTTTTATAGATATAGATGATAGATAATTTTATAATAATAAATATGTAACAATTGTATACTTTAAAAGTATATTAAAGTATTAGTTTCATAAGACACGTTTTTAGCGCACGCGTCTGAGTTTAGAAAACGACAATAGGACAAGTGCGCTAAAACGTCTTATGAAACGAATACTTTATACTATTTTTTCTATTTGCGTTATTTTATTATTAAATTATTAAAAAAATTACTTAGTTTTAAATAAAATTTGTTAGGGATATTTTGGTAAGTAGCATAACAGTTGGCAACACTAGAAATCATTGAATTGTTTTTTACATAACTTCGCTTAATCCGCGCGACGTAGAAATTCTCATTCTTATCTCATATACACAAAGCCCGCTAGTAGCGAGCCGCCACTAAGCAATCGTTCAAATTTGCCAGGTGTATTATAGGTACTGTTGAAAATTATTATAAATTCAAAGTAGAATGTATGCCAATATATATTTGTGACATAAATAATTGCTACTTAATGAATTAAAAACTTGGATGAAATAAGAATAATTATATTTCATTTCATAGAATAAATACCTTATTTGTCAAATAAATTAAACAACAGAAAAGAAACATACAACAGTTTTTCTTAAAATAAAAGTCATAAAATAATGCCGAAAACTTGAGGCAAGATGTTTTTTAAATTAAAGTTCCAATATTGCTATGTAACATATAGTTTCAGTAAAGAGCTCTATCCTTCTCTATCATTTTATACTTTTCGGCGTTTTGTCCATCGTTCAGCCATTTGCGTACAAATACGTTGCGTAGTTTTGACCACGTTCGGCGTTTTGTTCGATTTGTTTCCGATCTATTCAGCATTGTTTTATATTTTCGGAGATTTGTTCACTTTCGGCGATATGTCCACAGTCGGTCCACAGTGACATGTCGACAGACCCTTTTCGGTGTTTGGCCCGTTCGGCGATATGTCATAGACTTTAATAAATAACCTTGAGTATTGATCGAAGCGCTCTATTATACGAAAAAGTAGAAACAATTTTCGAAGAGAGTTGGCGATCCTGTTGTTATTAGTCAAATGACTGAGCGGGGAATTGAAGAATTAATTAAGAATCAGTAACTAAGAGAAAATAATTAAACAATAATTAAGCTCACTATCAGTTTACTAATAATAATAGTCTTATAATTAACAATATAAAACAAGAATCAGATTGGTGCCCATGATCGAAAATCATATATTTTTCAACAATTTTCAAAAAATCGCGTTGCACTTCGGCAGCAGATACGAGGCGCCATTCTGACGTTTCAGTCTTTCATGTCGTACAAGCTAACGCCACAAAAATTCTCGTCCTGGGGTACGACCTACGTCCATTTTTCTATACCGGAACAGATTTTTTCATGGACAAAGGAGGGAATTAGATTATTGCGTTTGGCCACTGCGCAGTCATATTTAGCTAAGAATAAAATGCGTCAAGTAAGTATAGCGCATCTATAAAAAAACAAAATTTAAACCGTTGTTAATTTTTACATGATCACCCAAATGGCAGCAAATTTCGTATTTGGGTAGGCAAAATGTTAACAATTACATTTGTGATAAACATTTTGTGTACTCCTCTTTGGATGGAAGTGTCACACAAAAATCCAAACCCTAAAGGATAGTGGCAATAATACAAACGCAGAATTTAGGGGCGGTTCCAGGCCCGAGCACCGCCCAATGTCCCGCGATGGCCCTTTTATTGCAAAAAAATAAAAACATAATTAGTAGGATTTGACATTTGTTTGCGCATGTCCTGAAAAAAGTCACCTATTATTCGTCTAGCTAAAGATGAGGCCTGGTCATCGATGCTGTCTATTTGGTATAAGATTAAAAAATGCCTAGTAGAATCAGCATCCATAATTTGACAAACTGATATTTACAAAAATGTAATAACAGGTGATTTTTTGAGGTTAGAGAAAAGCAATGTTGGACGTTTCCAGCCTTCTTTTAGATTTTAATTGATATTTGCCATTTTAAAAAGTTTTGAAATATTCAGTGCGCAACTAATGTAAGAACAGTGGCGGGGCAAGACCAAAATTGGACGTGAGCAAGGTGAGTTTCGCGAGGCCCCCTTTCGATTGTTGGCTGCATATCTAAGGTGACCATACGTACTGCCTTATGGCTGGACAGTTCCGATTTTTAACAATTTGTCCCGCGTTCTGCTTTTTTAAAAGAATATACTTTTTGCCAAAAAATTAAAATATATCTACAGGGTGTATCTAATATCTATCTTTCTATAGAAACGCTGTAAAATGAAAGCCGCCTTTCTATTCACAATAAATTAAACTGTTGGGTTTTTTTAAG
Source organism: Agrypnus murinus (assembly GCA_929113105.1). Taxonomy (NCBI): domain Eukaryota; kingdom Metazoa; phylum Arthropoda; class Insecta; order Coleoptera; family Elateridae; genus Agrypnus; species Agrypnus murinus. The sequence goes on along the minus strand of OV816023.1, from coordinate 45,047,935 downwards.
TAATGGAATTTGTAGTTACATATATTTTTTACGCTTTTACAAAAACTATTGTGTATACCTTGCTCGCGAAACTCTTTAGCGTCCTCGAGATTGTCCTGCCTTGGCCGCAAGCGGCCTCAGCGAAATGATTCTCTCGGTAAGTTAAAAAGACATTTCGCGGTTAGATATACAAATAACTAATTCGGTTAAATTGTGCTCGCACAACTTCGCTACTATTATTCAACACGTTACGTATAAGTGCATTAACCTAGAAATCGGTTAACGAAGGGATTTTTGGCGTCGTGGTTCCATTTTTAGCGATGTGGGTCGATACGGGAGTTATAGGGCGAAGTGGTCGTTTTGGGCAATGTGATACATTTCAATTATTGGTAGAAGTGGATTCCCTGTTTGGCAATATAAAACTAAAAGACGGGTGGGCGTAGTGTTCGGGTTTCAGAATAAATAGTATTTGTTATATCGCGGTGCGAGGCCCCTTGGAGCGCGAGGCCGTGGGCGGTGGCCCACATCGCCCACGCCTTGCCCCGCCACTGTGTAAGAATTTATGAAAATCTGTTTTGGTCAAACCAAGTATTTGTCATATATTAAAAATATATTAAAAAAACATTTCGATTAACTATGTAATTTTACACAACTACTATTGTATAAAACAAGGAGTTAGAGTCAGTTTTACTGATATTTTATTTTTTGCACTACCGGCCTGTTTTTGTGTTTCTCGATTTGTCGCAGTACGTTAATGTTATCGAATCGTTACCGATTGCTATGGCAACAAGAAAATAACAAAATTGTTATAATCTATAACGTGTGTGGGTGCTGTTATGAAAATAAATTAGTATAAAATGATTAAAATAGCATTTATTGTGAACATACCGCAAGACATACCTAACTTGCTTTTGCAATTTGGTGACAGCTAACGCTTTGAATTTGACATTACAAAAGTAAGTTTAGTATATTTTGCGGTATGTCCACAATGAACGTTTCGCAGGCAACGTCGACGTCAAATTTTTACACTCACAATAACAAAACTATGCTAGTTGCGTGTTTAAATGAAATCAAGTGTCCAAAAGAAAGAATGGTACTTGATTGGGCCACTCTCCATTAAAATACATACAATTGCTTGGGCCACTGTAGAATTTACTGAAAAATGTCGTTCATCCGACAAAGTCAACCCTTACTAAAGGACAGCCATGAAGAGCGTTCTCTGCACGCTGAAATATCCAGATCAGATAGCAAAGGAGAGGGAGGTTAAATACCTCTGAAATGTCTCTTTGACCTGCCTAAGCTTTAAGATTTAAACTTAATTTAGTCACGGGAAACGGACAGAAGAATTCTCCATACGCCGAACAATACAAATTATATGTATGAAGGCGGGGGGGGGGAACTTCGAAACTTCATTTTAACCTGCGAACGCTAATCCGTGATCAAATCCAGTAGACAAGGACGAGTAAATCTGGAAACTTCGAACTATCTACATGATACGGAAAGTTAAGGCGAAAGGGGGGAGGTAGAATTTATGTAGATTCCGTATTACAGCGCAGCCACTCTACCGTAAATCTTTGAAAGTCTCCTAGACCTGCTAAAGCTAACATTCAGTTGCAACGTCATTAACCGACACAATAGGTTTCGTACTTTGAAATATCCAAGTCAGATTGCAAGGGGGGGTAAATTCTATTGAAGTATCTCTTTGAGTTGCCTAAGCTTTAATTTAAGTTTGATTTAGTCACGGAAAACGGACAAAAGCGTTCTTCCGACGCCGAACAATTCAGATTATATAATGACGCGGGGGGGGGGACTTTTGAAACTTCATTTTAACCTGCGAACGCTAATTCGTGGTCAGATCCAGCAGACAAGTACGAGACATTCTCAGAACGTCGAACTATCCAGATCCATGGAAACTTTGGGTGAAGGGGGGGGAGGTAGGATTTATGTAGATTCCGTATTACAGCGCAGCAGGTTCCGTATTACAGGGCTGCTGGACCTATTAGAAATAACATTCAATCGTAGCGTCATTGAACCGACACGAGAATTCTCAGACGTTGATATATCCAAGTCAGATGGCAGGGGGATTTTAATAGTTGGATCATATGGCAAGAAGAAAGGAGAATATTAAAATTCTCTGGCGTTTCTTTCTCTTGCGAAAGTAAACCTTTGTCCAACGCTAATGCCATCTTGTCTGTTAAAGCAATCCTTTAGTAGGATCAACCTGTAAGACAGTTCTCCAGATACCGAAACATTTAGATTATCTATGGGGGGGGGGGGGTAGAATGCCCTAGTGGGGCATGAGTATAGGGTCGACCTGACAATGAATATAAAACTATACTTGTTCGCCCTGTGTAACTGGTGCGGATGTCAAAATATGTGACAAATTAATATGAATTCGAACCAGACATTTGACAGTAAGATGTTTTACATCTATAATTTTTATTGAATTTGGTTCCGCTTTTGTTTTATCCAATAAAAAGTTATTTAGATTCTTACACGTAACTAATAGTAAGACCCATTTTCATAAGCAATAAAAAGTTCGTTGAACTTAAAGTGAGATTAGTAAGAATAACAAAAGTACATGCATATGGAAGCTGTAGTTACCTTTTGTCATAACTGTACTATAAAGATATTTTAAAATGTATTATGAAAACGATTAGATGTCCTTCAGAAACATACTTTAACTAGATTTTACTTAAAAAATACCTTAACTATGTATAAACCATGAAGACTGTATAGAGGAGAGTAAACTCCAGCTGCTGCTTAACGTTATTTTGATCACCCCGCTTCGCGGCTGTTCCAAGCCAATAAAGAAATTTCATCATCAAACAATTAGCACATGCAAACCATTATAACCATAACATGATTGACATTTTAATTCAACAAAAAGATTATAGGTTAGCTATCAAAAGAATATTTCCAATTGACACTCAAATACAAGACACAAACTACATATCAATACCATACTTTGGCAAGATATCAGAACAAATTGCAACTATAATAAGAAAAACCACCAGTTACAAAATAACCTATAAAACGAACACCAACACCTTTTCATTTTTATTCAATGCTAAAGACAAAACACAAGATATCATGAAATCCGGCATTTACCGTTTGAATTGTTCTTTTTGTAACTCGGTTTATATTGGACAAACACTTAGAAATTTCGACATAAGATACAAAGAACACGTACGCTCTTATAGACTTAAACATCCAGAAAAATCGAATTATGCCAAACACATTTTAGAACAGAACCACCCAATGACACCTCAAAACAACATTAAATTCTTACATTTTTGCAACAACAAACACAAATTAGACATTTTAGAAGCTTTTGAAATATACAGACATAAACGCACAGTACCTTTAATGAATGAACAAACTGAGCTTAGTAATTCTCCTTTATTAGAAGTGTTAGATATTTAGTTTTTGTTATGTATTGTATCTAGTTACGTGTTTGTTTATCAATCTTATCTACCTTTGATAATGACACAAAGTGTCGAAACAATATTGTCAGGTTAAGATATTAATAAAACTTGTGAAACTTTAACTAATCTTTGTATTTATATTATATTTCAGAATATTATATTTTTGGAGTTCGTTATTAATATGGAGAACGTCAAAGTATGTATCTATGAGCACCATTAACATTTGTACATGTAAACTGTCAAGAATGGGAAATGTTATTAGATTAGCAGGTAACTTCGCCATATTGAGACGTAACCAATTAAATATAAGATACTTATCTTATGGGAATGATAAGCAAATCATATACTGTACATGTTTTTTTTAGAAAGTTATCCTGATTGAGCCACGGAAGAAAAACTACATCTAAAACGGTAGTACGCACCTTAAATTGTTAATAACTGTTCTGCTGTCATTACGATTTAGTACATATATTATACTACACACTATTCTGAGTAGGTTTGCGCAATAAAATAGCGGTTAACACTAAAGAACCAAAACCAGATAATTTTGGTTCCCTGCCGACTAGACTATATATAAAAAGTAACATTTAGTTTATACCATGAAGATTGTAATGAGGATAAACTCCGAAGGTGGGGGTATGTACCAAAAGCATGCACAGTTGAGCGACCCCCTAGAATATACAGCGACTTCTCGTGGTAGTCTAATGTACAACCAATTCTCTCTCATTGTAGGATCCTGCGAAAGTTTATTTTATTTTATTTGAAAAATAATATCATTAATAGATGCAAAGTTATGTAAATTTTCCTTGGTTACATGTAATAAAGATGATTTGTATATTTTTATTTCTGATAGCACGAGTAACGTTATTTTATCGTTCCGTTTAATGTTAAATTAAAATTCATTTAACGTTGATAATATATCAAAACTATGTTAAGATAAACTGTAAGAAAGCGGTATTAATTCGGTATGAAATGCAAGATATTTTTAAATATATTATTTAAAAATTATGATACAATTAAAATATAATCTACAAAATTATTGTTCTCTGAAATATGTAATATAAAGTTTGTTATAACAAACAGTAAATTTGAATAATAAATCTAAAGAGACGAATATCTACGAGTTAACATGAAATTTAATATGAAATCTAATGCACTATTCAGTGTCTATATTTAATTTTAATGTCAATTTTAATTTTATTCGGCAATTATAATTTTAACAATATTGTTCTCTAATTGATTGCTGTATTGATTTATTTGAAACGACGACTTTGGTCGACATGCTCCGAATATGGTCGAAAAAGGTACCTTAAAGTACCACGAGAAGGCGCTGAAAATGATAGGGGGCCGTTAAGCTGTGCACGTTTTTGGCTCATATAAAATGTTACCCCCCTCCACTGGAGTTTACAGTATCGTGCTTGGTGTCCGTGGTGTGAATATGTGCGATTAGCATCTCGAAGTACGCTGTTAGTAGAGATGCTGTCTAAGCATTTCGCACCATGGCCGGCAAGGGTGCTCAGTGGTCTATGTGTAGTGTTAACCGGTGAGTCGACTTTTCCTTCCAAAAATCAGTCCTCTTCCCTCCTTAAGCACTTGGTGTGAAACATCACTATGAGCTGCGGCATGGATTGCCGGCATTCCGCGCCCGTTCCTCGGAACGGGGATAGCAGTCCTAGGGTCCCGTCACCATCCTTCTTCCCAAGGCAGTTGCCAGTTACTGAAAGGTAGCTTCGGCGGGTTTATACGCTGGGGGCTCACCGGAGTCCCTGGAAATAGCTGGCAACTGTCTGCCCTTTTCCTTCCTCCCTATCCCCGGGTGGCCGTTCCCTCTAAGGGGGCTCCTTGGCGGAAGGTTAAGTCGACTTGTTGCTTGGTGCTACACATCCCCCGAAAGCCGATATGTCGGGGGTAGATCTGAAAAGAGCCGGGTTTTGTAAATTGCAACAAACATCCACGTCGCCAGATCGTACAACCACATTCCATCTTCGATCTTCGACTTGCATTCCAACGTTGTCGCCGCTACGAAATCTTAACAATTCGTGCAATATTTGGTATTCTGTAACTGCACTTGTTATGATCCAATTGAAATGAATCACAACAACTGAAATGCAAACTAATTATGAACTATATTACCGACTGTGCATGCGCGTTCGAAAGTGACATTTGCATTTGACAGTTTCGAATAGTTAGACGCGCGAATTTGAAACATGGAGAAGAATACCCGACACACCGAAAAGCAATTTTATGTAATGTTGGAGTTTATGTCCACCAAATATTGCTTACGG
>OV816023.1:44970018-45042043 GCA_929113105.1 Agrypnus murinus | reverse complement strand
ATATATATATAGGTCATTTGTTGCACGGAAAATTAAACTTCTCTGTAACGTATATCCTATATTACTTTGTACAACTGCGTTCATCAGGTATGCAATCAGCAGTAGAGTATAATATGTACCTGGTATAATATAACGCTTATCAGTAGGTCCCTCGTTAGGAATTTTAAAAAATAATGAAATTTTTATTGAATCAGCTAAATAGATAGTGTACTTATAAGTGAATCTCTAAATAACGAATGCGTTAACAGAACTCCTGCATTAATATACATAACGTTTCATCGTGTTTTTTCAAAACACATTTCATTGTAAAAGAATAAGAATAATTTCAATTTTATTTATCAGGCGATATACATTATATTATTTTCATATATTAGTATGCAAATTGAATAGACTACCTGTTACATTTCACACCTTATTCGTCTCGATGAACATACAGTCAGCATACAGTTGATATCTTTGTCTTTACTTTACCTAGGTAGACCAATCCTAGAGACAGAGTTGTATTCGCTATCTTTTGGTTGAGATCGACCACTTTATCTTCAGTAAGTTTGTCGGTGAATCTTTTGGGTAGATATGTTATAGACTTATATTTCGAAGGTATCGAAAATAATTACAAATTAGTATTAATTATACGAGTTAATATCCTACAAAAGTATATAGTAAATTATTACATATCTTCATATTTCGGAGTTGCTGAAATGTATGATATATTGTAAAATAACGTTTAAATAAGAGTTTACTTTAGATGCTACGAATATCTATATGGTGTATAAACAATAAGAACGTATATGTAGAAATCGCTTACAGGGGTAGTAGATATAACGAAAAGGGTTAAAATCTGTTAAAAATTACATTACGTCTAGAAAACTAGAAATTAGATAATTGTAGCATACGCATGTTAAATGTACCTATTCATTCACCTCGTCTGTAGTAGATATAATGAAAAAGGATAAAAATCTGTAGTATAGGGTTTATGCTTATACTCAGGCTCGCAATCATATGTAGCGTATCGATGCTTACATAGTATAATTATTTTCTCAACGTAGGATATATCGATATTCTTCTAGTTTGATTAAATCCTATAAGTTATATTCATTTCACCCTTTTTATTCTATTAAGACATTTATAATAATCATAGGGACCCTGGTATGGGCATAAACCGATTGCACTTATTCTTTCACCTCGTCAGTAGTTAGACTCGAATTTTATGATTTCATATATGAAGAATACGTTTAGTGATGAATACTCTATGTTCTAGAATACTTGTATAGGGGCTAGGAAGCTTGATTTGAATACTACAATCTTGATCACGCGGTTGGAGTGTACTGATACCTCGATTGTGTGCATAGAAGTATAATGAGTATCAGTTATCGTATATTCAAATTAGTTGAATATATGTAGTACAACTTTATAGATTCTAGAAAGTTCCTATCAATATTAGAGCAATGAATGTAGACTGATGTGTGTGTTATATAATACCGATTCTCGCATATACGAACTTAGGAGCTAGCTGCTGACTCTGCATGACATTAGATGATTATGATAATGATAGATGATCGTGATAAAGAATGTTGTTATTTATAGCAGTGACTTTATTACAATTCTTACTAGAATATAATTGTATGATATCACATCATGATATCTACCTACAATTCGATTACCTACATTTTGACTACCTAAATTAGACCTTAGTCTAAGAATAATCATGTGTTTTATCGTTATCTTATGATATCAGGAATGCAATACTTCTATTAATCTTTAGTTTAGCGTAGATATAAATCTCTTTGTATAGCTCAATAAATGATAGTTATAGGGCCTGTATTGACTTATATAACATTTCTCTCATATATGAATATTTTAGTTCAGAGAGCATTTACAAACAAGGCACAATTTATACAAAGCAGTCATTCAGAACAGGGTAAGATAATTCGTATGATCTATTAAATTTAAAATAGTAATCTGCTGTTCAGCTTGATTTAATTTTCGTAAATGTCTAAATATTACAAACATACAAACAAAATAGACTTAAGTAAGAAACAAAACGTATACATTACATATCTAAAATTGTACAACATATTGATAGGGTAGGTGAATTGCAGGCATTTAGCAGGCCCGTGTTTCTAACTGCTGATCTATAGGCTAGAAAAATCATAAAAGTATTAGGCAATGTTCATTGAATAGACTCCCTGCTTCATTTCATAACTTATTTGTTTTAATAAATAGACATTAGTCAAACGATCGATATCCTCATGTCTTTACCTTCAATATATAATATATTTATTTTTGATATCTAGTTAATGATATGTGTTGTGATCTTGATTGACTGTAATCTTTTTCCTGTAAGATGCTATAAAAGCCGTAATTAATATTTCTTAATATATATAGTTTAGTTTAATCCGTGTATGTATTTTATTCTTGCATTTTTTATTTCACAATGTATAACTATATACAATTTATTTTAAAACCGTTTTTCTGAAATTTCTAGATTTTAATACAAACAAAATTGATTTAGGCTTCAGGAAATATCCAAACAGATTTACTCAGAATTTACGGTTGTTATTAAATAATAATTAGCCGTCGGCAACTTTTAAAATATTTCGATTAAACCAATAGTCTTTCATGTTTGAATTTTAACTTTCTACACCCGCTAATTGGAAATTCATTAGCAATGGTGAAATCATCGTTACAGAAAATAAATTTTACAATCAAGACGTCATGTTTTTACCTTACCGATCTCATTATTCATATAAGTTAATGTAGGATAATAATGGTACTACATACCCGACTATAAAGTAATCATGGAAAGTATAACAGCTGTTTAAAAGAATAGATAGTAAATATAACTATATCTAATTCTGATATAAAAAGCCGCGGATCGACTGATGTTACGGGCCTCATGTAGTAATAATATCTGTATATAGTTTTCAAATTGTTATATTTAAGATGTATCAAGAAAAATTTCTTGAGTTTCTTCACGATTGGCTCATATAAGGTTAATAATTGTCTCATCTCAATGACTCATGATAATAATCATAATTGGCTTATAATTTTTGAATCCTAAAGATTTAATATTATTAATGTACAATATTTATAAATATTTTCCGGGAATTATTTTTAAATAAATTGGATTTAATCAAATATACGTGAAAACATTTTTATAAATAACTCGTATGCAGTAATTTAAAAGACAAGCTCCGTGGTCTCGGGGTTAAGCTATGGACTTGTAAACAGACGTACTTTACGAACCCTGGTTCGAAACTCGTTGGATCCATTAATTTTTATAAAAAAGTGTAGCAGGTTGCCTATCTACAGGTGTATAAAAATCTACTATACCGATCACAGGACGTTACCGATAGATGGCAGTAGCAGTACTAAAAATTCAAATCCAAGGGCGGGAAATGATGACAAGTTGGAAATGACAAGCGAGAGCGAGCGAGAGAGAGAGAGAGAGAGAGAGAGAGAGAGAGAGAGAGAGAGAGAGAGAGAGAGAGAGAGAGAGAGAGAGAGAGAGAGAGAGAGAGAGAGACAGAGAGAGAGAGAGAGAGCCAGAGCGAAAGCCGAGCGAGAGAGAGGGCCAGAGCCAAGCGAGAGCGAGAGAGACGGCCTGAACCAAGCGAGAGCGAGAGAGAGGGCCAGAGCAAAAGCGAGAGAGAGGGTCAGAGCGAGAGCGAGAGGGCCAGAGCAAGAGCGAGAGAGAGGGTCAGAGCCAAGCGAGAGAGAGGGCCTGAACCAAGCGAGAGCGAGAGAGAGGAATCTACTATACCGTTGACATGACGTCACCGATAGATGGCAGTAGTAGTACTAAAAATTCAAATCCAAGGGCGGGAAATCTAAGATGACAAATTGAAAATGATAGATACAAAATGGCGGATATGTAAATGACATTCAAAATTGACAGATTCAAAATGACATTTCAAATGGCTATTCAAAATGGCGATTCAAAATGGCTATTCAAAATGGCGATCCAAAATGGCGTTTCAAAATGGCTATTCAAAATGGCGATTCAAAATGGCTATTCAAAATGGCGATCCAAGATGGCGATTCAAAATGGCTATTCAAAATGGCGATTCAAAATGGCTATTCAAAATGGCGATTCAAAATGGCGATTCAAAATAGTAGGCGTGTCGTCCAAGATGACGTCGACCAATCAGAAGCAAGGGGAGGAGCTACAGGAGTAGGGATAGCCAATCAGAGAGCAGTAGGCGTGGCCAAAAAAAAGGAGAGGGGATGGACTCAACTGACCCAATACCTACTAGTACTATTCATCTTTAGAAGATGATTTTGGTTTGTGATCTTCAGTTGACATTTGTTCAATTTCTGTGTATCGATTGTTGATGCAATAACACAGAAGAGGATGAGGAACATTGTTGTCCTGAAAAAGGTAACATTTCGTTAGCATGTCTTTGAAGTGGTGGTCTACCATCAGGGGGTGTTAGTTCGTAAACGTTATGTCTAAAATTTTTGAGATAATATAAGGTCCGTCAAATCTTGGATCCTTTTTATTTCTTAGATTGGTTTTTATAAATACTTTGCTATTCAAATTAAATTGTTTATTTGTTTTGGATTTGTTTAATTTGGAATTTCGATTTTCTTTAGTTTCCATCTGAGTTTGTTGTAGGGATTCATATAAATATTTCATTTTATTTTTATGTGTGGATAAGTAATCGTGATAATATGTTCTGTTATAATCAAGGTCAAAGGGGTTTTTACTTTCAGTGTGTCCAAAAACTATTTCAAAAGGGGTTAAATGAAGATTCGAATGTATAGTATGATTGTATGCTAAAAGGCAATATTGGATTTTTTGCTGTTCAGGTATATTGGTTAATAGTCGATAATGTTCAATGATTGTAGAATGTAATCTTTCGATTGGTGAATTAGATTGATGGTGATGAGGTGTTGTTGTGTGTAATTGGATTTTATGCAAGGCTATAAAATCTTTAAAGATATTTTTATTAAATTCTCCGTCGGCTATAATGACATTAGGAGTTGTAAATGTTGAAATGTATTTCAATAACTGTTCAGTTACTTCTATTAAATTTCGGGATTGTAAAGGATAAGCTTGTGCAAATTTTGAAAAAGCGTCAATGATTGTTAAGTAACTTTTATTTTTGATTTGGAATATATCAATATGAATTGTATGGAATGGTCTAGAAGAAGAGGGGTTAATTGAAAAGGTTGATTAATAGGTTTTCTGTTGTATTTTTGTTGTTTACAAATTTGACAATTATTAATATAATTTGTAACATTTTTTATAATAGAGGTCCAATAATATTTTCTTTTGAGATGTTCAATAGTTTCATTTATTCCACGGTGGTTGGTTTTTCCTAAATGGTATTCTTGAATTTGTTTTTGTCTTTCTTCAGAATTTAAAATATAGGTTACTTGAGTTATACAACGATGAAATTTGAGAGTATTTTCGTTTGTGATTATATTAATGAAATTTGAAAAGTCTAAATAAAGTTGATCATCTGCGAAATAACAATAGTAATGATGTTTGGGTTGACAATGTTCAATTAATAGGGTGTTAAATATTTCTGACTTATTAATTTGATTAACGAAGACGGCGTAATGAGTAATTCCGTCGTATTTTGTGATTCTGATTGATCTTGGAATTTGAGCATTAATAAATTCTATCTGATTTTTAAAATGTTGTAGAGGTTTCTCTGAAATATCAATTGCGGGGGTTGAAGATTGTTGAGAATGTACCGTGTCAATATAAGAATTTTGATCATTATTTTCTTCGTTGTTCGGGTTTTCAATGTTTTCAGTAGTGTCAGTTTGAGGGGGATTATAAGTTGGAATGTCAAATAAGTCTGTAATATCGGGAGTACTTGCTCTGCTAGCTAGTCTGCTGTCATAATTAGTTTGTTCTGGTTCAGGGGTTGATAGCGATGCAGGTCTAATATTTAATGGGTGAGTTTGAATTCTGGATAATGCATCTGCAACTTTATTTATTTTTCCGGGGATATAATTTACAGTAAAGTCAAATTCTTCTAATTTCATTGCCCAACGAGTTAATTTTGAATTTGGTTCTTTTAAATTCTTGAGCCATACTAATGGTCTATGATCTGTAAATAAGGTAAATTTCTTTCCATAAAGATAGGGTCTAAATTGTTTTGTTGCCCAAATAACTGCTAATAATTCTCTTTCGATAGTACTATAATTTTGTTCAGAATTATTTAAAGACCTAGAGGCATAACAAACAGGTTTTCCTTTTTGAGATAATACTGCGCCTAAAGCGAATTTGCTAGCGTCTGTGGTTAGTTCAAAAGGTTCATCAAAATTGGGGTATTGTAGAATTGGTTCGTTAGTCAAAATGTTTTTACAATGTTCGAATTTAGATAAAAACTCTGTTGTATGAATAATTTTGTTATCTTTCTTTAAACATATGGTTAAGAATTTTGTTATTTTCGCGAATTCTTTTATAGATTTTCGATAATATCCAAATAGTCCTAAGAATGATTTAATTTCGGTTCTTGTTTTGGGTGCTGGAAAGTTTTTGATTGCTGAGATCTTGTTTGGATCTGGTTTAATTCCTTCTGGAGTTACAATATGTCCTAAATATTTAATGGATTTATGTAGAAATTCTGATTTGTCTAATTGAATTTTGATATTATGTTGTCTACATCTTTGGAATATATTTTTAAGTCTAAACATGTGATCTTGAAAAGAAGCGGAATAAATTATGATGTCGTCTAAGTAGACTAGACATTGTTGGGGTGTTAAACCTATAAGGGCGTTATTGATTGCACGCTGGAATGTAGCTGGTGCATTTTTTAAACCAAAAGGCATTCTTTTAAATTGGAAATGACCTTCTTCTGTCGAGAAAGCTGTTTTCTATCTATCCTTTTTTTCAATTTCTATTTGCCAGAAACCGGATGCGAGGTCAAGAGTACTAAAATACTTTGATCTGCCTAAATTATCTAAAACGGTTTCTATTCGGGGTAATGGGAATTTGTCCTCGATAGTCTGTTCATTCAGTTTCCTGTAATCTATGACGATCCTCCATTTCTGTTTTTGGGATGCGTCTAATTTCTTTTTTACTACCCAAATTGGAAAATTAAATGGGGATTCTGATGGTTCAATAATTTGATCCTTTAACATTTTATGAATTTGGTTTTTGACTTCTTCACGGTGAATCTGGGGGTATCTATATGTCTTAGTGTAAATTGGGGCATCTGTTTTTGTCCTAATATGGTGTTTTGCTAAATTTGTTGCTGAAAGGGGTATGTCTGGGGTGTAAAATACGTCTTTGTATTCATAGCAAAGGTTTGTCAAGAGGGTTTCTTCTTCTTCATTAAGATGTTCTAATCTTAAATTATTTTTTAAATTTTCGTTCAAAATTTTTCTTACGTTGGAAGGGGATTTTACATTGAAATTATTAATTTGGATTAAATCATCTGAAGTGTTATAATCTGCTAAAATTAAAGGGTCATAAATGCTGATAACTTGAGGTTCATTGGAAGTATTGATAAGGCTTATTTGAAAATAATTGTTGTATAATCTGACAATAGCTGAAGGCATAATGACGTGGGCGTTAAACTTAAGTTTGGGGGTTAATTTTGTTCCATTAATTCCAACTGCTGGAAGTGTTGTAAAAATTTCGGTTCGAGCTGGTATATGGATCTTTTTTATTGGTTCCTGATTTGATTTTAAATTTGAAAAATTACAATGATTTCGTTGTTGCATTTCTTGCTTTAATTTAGAAGGGTTATAATAAAAAGGTACGGTTGTTTTTTTCCGTTTGGATATGCATCCATTTATAATCGATTGATGCGGATAAGTCCATCAAAAGATCTGATCCTATAAGTCCTACATAGTCGGGATGAAAATCAAATAAGTAACATGTATGAAGTCCTTCTTCGTCAAAAAGATTAGGTATAGGGATGTCTGCTACGTAATTATGTTGAGTAGTTCCATGGGAAGTTGTAATCTCAAAATTATATTTATAAATAGATTCTGGGAAGTTTTCTTGCACGAATTTGGGAGAAATGATAGTTTTTGAACTCCCTGTATCGATCAATAATTTTTCATTCGATCCTGGGATGATTAAATAGGGTAAGTTTGCTTTGAGGTTTATGTTAAAATGTAATAGGGGTTCCGAGGCTCTTAATGAAAATTTACATTAGAGTCCATGTTTTCGTATTCTTCTTCTGGTTGATTGTAATATTGATTTTCTTGGATATATTCGTCTTGGGGATGTTCATCTTGAGAATAGTTAGGATTTTCATTAGAAGTATTATCAAAATATACGAGATCTGGCTCGTCATATTCAATATTATTGAAAGATGTTGATGGTAAATTATCGTCGTGATAATTTATTTCTTCTGGAATTGCATTTGGAAAGCGTCTAAAGCGTTGTGAGTTCGTTCTGAATTTATTTTGGTTTCCTAATTGTCTGGTAGCGGGTCTTTTAATTATGCTAACCTCCATAGGTTCTGGAGTATATGTGGGTTGATGGTTCGGTTTGAAAGAACTAAAATTTCTAGATTGATTTGATCTAATGTTGCTACTTGAAGCATTATTCGACGTGAGATTTGGGTAATTATTTTGTCTATTAGAAAAATTACTTGGTCTTGAATTAGTATTTGAGAAATTAGGGAAATTATTTGAAAAGTTATTATTTGGTCTTGAGAAATTGGGGAAATTATTCGGATTTCCAAATTTTTCAGTTGTAGGTTGAGTAGTACATAGGTTTTGGGATGGTTTAGGATAGTTATTTTTAGATGTTAAATGTATTTGATTATTTTTTGTAAAATTTTGGTTCATTTTAAAATTTTGGTTTTGTGAATAACGAATATCTAGTTCTTCTTTAATAATCTTTAGGGCTGATTCTAAAGAATTTGGATTTCTAGATTTGACGAATGTTCCTAAATTTTCGTTTAGTCCACTGACAAATGTTCGTAAAGCTAGTTTTGAATTTTCTTCTAATTTGTGGGTTTTAATTACTATTGGATCTGGTCCTAATGAAACTTTTGCATTTAGGGTCGCTAAATGCGTCCTAATTTTATTGTAAAATTCAATAGGGTTATCTTTTCCTTGTCGAATTCTAGTTAAGTCAATTAATAAATTTGTTTCTGATCTTTGATCGCCAAAACTTTCTATTAAAACAGTTTTTATTTCATTCCAGGTATTGTAGTTATCCTGTTATAATTTCAAGGGCTTGTCCTTTTAATCTATTTCTAATTGAAGAAATAATTAATTTATTTATGAATTCTTCGGGGTTTGCTGTACAAAATTGTGTGGTAATAATTTCTGTAGCTCTAACAAATTCTGATAAAGTGGCTGTGTTGCCATCATAAATGGGAATTTCATTTAAAAGGGTTGGATTGAAAACTGCCATATTATTGTTGTTGTTATTTAAGAATAATAAAGGGGGTGTATTTGAATTTGAGCTTGGGTTTACTGTGCGTTCAGCACTTCTACAACATCTCGGAGATCGAGATCGATTTCTAAGCATTTAAAATTAAACAAAAATTGTATAATCTTTACCTTAAAAATTAATTTGTTAAAAGAAAAGAATAATTAGAATAACACAATTATTTTTAAAATTATTTTTATTGTTAGTAAACAGTTTCGGGGTTAACAATACTGTTAATCAGCAAAAACCGAACAATAAAGCGTCAGCCTAACTGTCCGTAATAACTAAGTTAGTATGGTTTTTTAAAAATGATTTAATAAATTGCTGGTTTCTTCTTGAAACACTATTCACTTTGAAAGAAAAAAAACACTTACTTTGTTGCGTAGAATTAAACTTGATTGCAATAATCACGCTACAGCTGTACCTAGTCGAACGGGAGACCTCCGGGCCAATGTTCGAAGCGTTGGAAGCCTGCGGTCGACGTGCTGCTGGGATGTCGCGCCTTGATTCTCGATGCCTCCGTGCCAATTTTAAAAGCGGTGAAAACTCCAATTCTCTTGACGTCGACACGTTGTTGGGAACGGTTTTCCTTTGGATCAAGTGTTAAAACACAAAATCGATATTTATCGTCGATTTTCCAAAATCCGTTACGAAATCTGCGCCAGTTTTGATTATATTCTGTGGCCGAAGCTTTTTTTAAAACTTTATTTATTGAATATAATAAAACACATTTATATATTTCGTTTGCAGTCGTAGAATATATTTTATTATTTTTAATCGAGAGAAAACTTTATCTCTTTTAACATTTAGAATACAAATATTAATATTACTTTGTCTGTAATTATTTAACGAGTTTAAGACGAGTTTAAATAATTAAATTTGAATTAACACACTTAACAGAACAATTTTAGAATTCACATTTAAATGACATTAAGCAAAATAATTAATTAAAACTCGAATGAGCCTTTATGTTTTTACTAGCAAGACAATTTTAAAATCCACATCTAGTTTTAATACTCACTCAGGATAAACACTTGTTGAATACTTAATAAAGACTTGTGTGTTGAATGAACATTTAATAAAGACTTGTGTGTTGAATGAATATTTAATAAAGACTAAAGACTTAAATTTAAACATAGGTATTTATACCTTATCTGCCTACACAGTTCTCATGGTCATGAGAGAATAAATGTCAAAGAAGTTCTCATAGAGATAACATAGACTTAGCAGAAAAACTGTAATTTGATATCGTGAGTTTTATTATCTTAAGCAATTCTCATGTAACATGATCTTATCTATAGTGCGATTCCTAATCGAACAGAGAAGGGCAGTCGACTGTTACCGGCAGCCGATAGCATCCGACGCCCGTACACTGGCCACAAATAGATACGAACAACATGAATCAGTTGCCCAACTATTTCATTGCAAGAAATGAGCGACGTCAGTATGAGCATCTTATATGGGCGATTGTAATTCTATAATACACATCAAATGTACATTTAGAATTCGACAATATACGACAAAGATAGTGCATTAGCCTAATAGCTGAGAGGAAATGAGAACAGGCAATCCCCGAATCTATTATTCCTCATTTTACATTCAAATTTTAGCTAATAGGCCGTCTTATTCCACCAAAAACAAAATATTTCCCAGAATATTAATTAAGAATGAGTTTTTATTTGGCAGGAACCCATTTTCGTGTGAAAATCCTAACGTAAATATAAAATACCAACTTGTGTTTATTACGTATTTGCAACTAAATATCTTTAAAAATAAAATTTTTGTAGTAGTTAGGCTAAGTCGATGGTAATAGCATGTGCAAAATAACTCATAGAATAGGAATCTTAAACCAAATATCGGTGATAACGCATAAATAATCAGAAAATCAACGCTAAAGTTGCTATTTTGAGGTTACAGTTATAGGTACTTGACAGAAATATTTCATAATTCTTATGTGTTTTTGCGAAGTTTTTCTAAAGAAAATCCCTTAGTCGCGAGGATCTTGGGTGTTTTAAATTTACTAAACTTCCTTTGGTAAGTGTAATTTCTACTGTTAAGACGCCAGAGCACTGTCAGTTTTATCAAACAATTATTATACTCTTTAATAAGCATCTTGTTAGCATCTCACGAAACAGGTAAAAAGTAACCCAAATAAAAACTAATAACTTACTACAGAATAATTCGATTGCATACAATTTACTCGGTGAATTTTATGAATCCACTTTTTTATAATTCGTCATCTTTCGAAAACTTAAACAACACGTGCATTTTTTGTTTTTCATTGTAATTACCGTTGCACCGGGTACACAATAACGCAACACTTGTTTACCATTTTAAAAAACTTTATTAGCCCTACATTATATTAATTATATAAGCTAATAATGTGCTACACATATAAAAATTACAATACACCAGCCAACACAATTACATAAATTGACATAATACTATTATTTATTAGTACATACTGTCATTTGTTTGTTTTTTGTAGATGACGTCACTATGATGTTTACAATATGTTGTGAGGCTTTAGTTATATAGGTGGTGTTGCCTTAAGGCAATAAGTCACGCTTATCCCACATTAAACGATCATTACAAGGCGCGTACTGCGTCGCGACTACTTCTACTAACGTCTGCATACGAAACATCAGAAGGAAATAGACTGAGTCATTCCTATTTTTATAAATCTGCAAATGTAGCAAAAAGAAAATGTTTATTAGAAAAAAATGAATCAATTGGATAGTTAAAGAGTTATAGAATGGAGAAAATATGTCAAACTGAACAAATTTGTAATATTTATGTAAATAAATGGCATTAAAAACAAAACTTCGTTACTATATGTATTAAAACATTTAATTTCTAGACTAACTACATTTAATTGAACCGCATTAAGTAGTTCCCTCTAATCTATAAAGATATAGGTAACTGTCCCTATTTCTATTTTATGCAAATTTTTCTAATTAAATAACAATAACGAGATTACAGTAAAAAGCTGCATTGCCCATCTCAGTTCCCCTCAGTTATTAGGCTAATGCACTATCTTTGTCGTATAGTTGCGAATTCTAAATGTGCATTTGACGTGTTGTAAGAATTACAACCGCCCATATAAGATACACATATGTACTAACGTTGCTCATTTCTCGTAATAAAATAGTTGAGCAACTGATTTATGTTTTCCTATCTATTTCGTAGCCAGTGTGCGAACTTCGGGCGGTATCGGCTGCCGGTTGCAGTCGAGTGCTCTTCTCTGTTCGATTAGGTAACTCACGGTAGGATAAACAAAGAGAAATTGATTCTTTATTACAGAAGTTAATTCGTTTGAAGCGTGGTCGCGTCCTATGCTCTTAAATATTTTTAATTATTGCCAACTCAGAACAATAGTGCATTGGCGTTCGAAAGTTCACCAACCCGATCATTAACCTATTGAGTTTTGAATGTTTGATTTTCTCAATCAGAGTTATAATTTCCGTAAACGCCTTTTATTATTAGTGTTTTTTTCATATCAGCCGACATGAAATGCTCTTTGCCTTTGCTATTTTCAGTTAACAATATATAATACCGTCTACAACACTAATATCAAATATTATCTTATTTTTATACAAAATAGTGCATGCAATTTGGTAACAAATATGTTGCAAGAAATATTCTTGTCTACGGGTTTAGCCACTCCCCATGATGATGGTTACGTTAACTGACAATGAGTCTACGGCATACCCTTACGGTGACTTTAGCTCCAATTCTTATTGAACCAGCCTTACAGTTAGTAACATTAGGCAATGCGTTGATGGTGATAATAATAATAATGTATGTTGGTAATACATGTTATTGAAATTCACTGAAGTGAGTACAAAATGCATAAAAATCTATAAACAAAATGTCTATCGTTACAGTTGTTAATAATGCAAGATTTTTAAATTTATCGATGTTTCATTAAAAATAAAAATGCAGAAATGTGGCACAAAGCGGCAGTCTTTAGCGGAATATTATTAATTAAAGTATTATGTACGTAATGTACTGTCATGATTTATATAAAACTTCTTTGTTGTAACAACTAGTAATTAATACTTTTTTTTATATGAATGTGTATTATAGATGTTGATGGCCACTGCGTTGACATACATTCCCAAATTGTATCACAAGGTTTACATTATGTTCCAGGACCAAATAGTTGTACGTTATGTATCTGTGAGAATGGTGGACCTACAGGATGCAAATCTGTTTTGTGCTCGCAGCCACAGGTATAATAAATAACAAGTGTAAAAGTACAAAAAAAAACTTTACTTTATTGTCAATAGATTCAATTGTTTTTAGATGTTCATTGTTAATGGTTTCAATTGTTTTTTCTTTAATAACAAAAGCTGTATCAAAAATTAATGTTTTGTTTTTTTTAGAACTGCAAATCTTTCCAACGAGGGAATTCTTGTTGCGAGTTTAAATGTTTAGATGATATATTACAAGCCAATGATACTTACAAGGACACGTATGATTTAGCATTAAGACTCATTGCCAGTGCTGTATTTGTCATTTTAACATTGTCATTGTTATTCTTCGTTATTCACCGATTTCGTAGACATAAGTTGCAAGTGAGGCAAAGCAGACAACTTGGTGATGATCAAAGAAGTTTAAATAGTATCGGATATATTACTGGCAGTTTAGGATATTTACCAGGAAGTATAGGGTGAGTATACACTTTGAGGATAAGCTTCTTTGGTCATTAGAAACATAAAACCTTAGTAACATTTTTCGATTAAATGAACTTGATAATTTTGCCCGGCGTTGTCAGAAAAGTACGTATAATTGATGCACGTCAGTGTTAAGTCAAATAGGATTAAATGCAAGCTCTATAGAAATTGACACCATTAGTAAAATCGTGACATCTGTTGAATGAGCACAGTAAGGATGCAGACGGCGAACATTCCATTTTGGATGTTGTCGAAACAACTTTGTTAAATTAATCCGGGGGATTCCCCTGTTTTGTAATAGGAAACGCAGACAGAAATGACATAATTTTAATACTAACCCATTTAATGATATCATTAAATATGATTTGTTAATTAACAGATATTAGTTAAAAAGACATATTTAGATAACCTGATCTATCCATCAATAGGTATTGTCATTTTTTATTGGAAACCAAATAGTACTGTTTATCTCCTTGAACTTCAAAATATGTGTCGGTATTAATGTACTATAATTTTTTATTCACAAACCTGCAGACTTTTATTACACATAGGGGTTAATGTGCCTATTAAAAGAATTTGAAATTGTCTTACAAATCAGAAATCACAAAACAAAAATACCATTTTTAAAACGTAATATCAAAGGAGAGGTCGTTTTCCAACATGTTTTGTTTATTTAATTTGTTTATCTGTTGTTATTCTACTTACGCTAGCTTGTATATTCTTGAAAACAAGTAGTATTGTTTTTATCTCCTTGAACTTCAAAATATGTGTCACGTGCATTCTTACTATTAAATTTGAAAACATTGAGCTGAACTTCGATGTTGTTTTTCTCCAAAAATATAGAAGTACGAGAAAAATGGTATATAGGAATTTTCTTTCTTTAATGGTTATCTAACCACTGGCAAAGTCTGACTATTCGGTAATGGGGCACCATGTATAGAATAAAAAGAGTGGTTAAGTGCATTTATCTCAAAATAGTTGCATACAGACTGATTGCTCTTGTATGATGAGAATAGTCTAATTTCAGGTATAGGTTGTCAGGGTTCAAGAACTCGCCAGTGAATAGATATTGCTCATGAACAAATGTAATAAATTATTTATTGTTTTGAATGTTTTCAGATGTATAACAAAATGTTGAAAAAAGGTGATAATATTTTATTGTAAAAGTTAATCAGCAAAAATGTATTTGTAGTTTGATCTAATTTTGAGCCAAAAGTAAAAAATTTTGAGCTTGGATATTATAGCCATAAATTATATATTTTAAGTGGGGGTCATCTTGACGTCAGTTCAGCATCCCCACTATACAAATTTCAATCAAAATTCAAATTTTACTGCGTGAGAGTTATGAGCTAATTTTGAGCCAATAGTAGAAATTTCAGTGGTCGTTATTCTCGAGTGGATTAATTTTTTTAAGGGTATAATATCCTTATCTCACGTGTACCATACAATGCTTTATCCAACACATCTATATTTCACATAAAAACATAATTTATTGAAGATTTAGCACATTAGAAATAGTACACTAAAATTAGAACGTCGGTAAAACTAGAAAGCACTTAACGACAAAACTGAATGCAAAATATACCATAATTATCGGCTATGTAAATGCCCAAAATTAAAACTTTTTTGCTGCAATAATTTCTTTTAATATAAGGTTTTGCTAGCTTTACCGTAAAGTTACTAGAACCACATAGAAATTTATTTATTTATCATTAAAAAATTGCAATACTCAATAAATATACAAATAGCCAATAAATATTGCCATTACCTGGTCCAGGTAATGGCAATATTTATTGGCTGTTCAAATGCCCAACATTTGATTTTTCTTCTGCAATATTTCTTTTGTAATATAAGGTGCTGCTAGATTTATTGTAAAGTTAGTAGAACCACAGAGAATTGTAAAATAATTGCAATTCTCTGGACCAGGTTAATAGTAATAATTATTGACTATTTAAATGCATATGATTTTTCTCCTGCAATAATTTTTTTTTAATATAAGATTCTGCTTGCTTTACTGTAAAGTTAGCAGAATCATACATGCTTGAAAATGGACACATTCTCTAGTAATAAAATGTCAGCAAAACGGTCGATTTCAGTCTGGTAAGAGAACCATGGAAACATTACGCCAGTAGGGCGGAAAACTGACTATTTGCAACGAATGATATTGTGGCTCGAGGCTAAGGTGACCACTCTTATACAAGAACAAAAATCTCGTACGTTGCAATAATATTCCGTACTCTTAACAATCTTGTCGGAATCTAAATCCACTCGTCGGACATGGTCCGCCCTTGTCACTCAATATACTATTGTTCTCATGCGTGCGCAGTTTACGCATTAGGGTGCAGTCCGAGTGTCGTATTCTGCATACAGGTGCGTACATAACCTATTGCGCAAGCTGCACAAGCGTGAAAATAGTATTTTCCCAACACATGCAGGAAAAGTGGTATTTTCTAGTACAACATGCTAGCCATTTCCAGTGCAACTTGCACTTGTTGAGAAAAATATAGTGTACAACTTGAGAGGGAAAGTGATTGACAACTCGTAGGATGACAGCACTTGTCTTCGGCTCGTGCTGTTAACTCCCACTCGTTGACAATCGCTTGTGCAGTGTGCGAAGCTTTTGTTCACACTTGTGCACACAATATGACGCTCGGGGTGCGCGCTCGTGCGTAAAGTGTGCACGCATCAGAACAATAGTATATTGTGCAACTAGGGCGGAAAGTTGACGATTTCCGACGAGTGAACTAAAGAGATTGTTAAAGAGTACGGGATATTATTGCAACATACGTGAAATGTTCTTGTATAAGAGTGGACACCTTGGCCTCGAGCCACAAGATCACTCGTTGCAAATTGCCAGCTTCCACCAGTAACTTGTTCTCTTACCAGCCTTAAATCGACCGCTTTGCTAATGTTTTATTGACTAGGGAATGGGTCTATTTTCAAGCACATATGACCGATAACTTTAAGGTAAAGCTAGCAGGCCCTTATATTAAACAAATTATTGCAGGAGAAAAATTATATTATGGTATATGTTGCAGTCAGTTCTGCCGTTAAGTGCTTTCTAGCTTTATGGACGTTCTAATTTTACTGTACTATTTCTAATGTGCTAAATCTTCAATAAATTATGTTTTTATGTGAAATATAGATGTGTTGGATAAAGCGTTAAACACCTAGAAAAATTAACCCACTCAGGCCTAACGACCCTTGTGGATCAGTTTTTGATAACTACTATTTACATTACCCTATAAGAATTGCTATTCATTAGTTCCATATTTGTGTCTTTGAGAATTTGTAATTGTTCTATTGATTTTACCGCTTTTAAATGTCAAATTATGTATTTTTTTTAAAACATGGTTTTTTGTATTTCCATAAAGAATGTGAATTCTAATTTAAGGGTTGAATTGGAATAGATGTGTAAAATATGTCTTTCATTTAAGTTTGAATTTTGATTACAATTTGTATGATGGGTGTGCTGAGTTGACGTCAACATAGCACCTCCCCCTTTGAAGATCTAATTTCCGGCTATAATATTCGAGCTCAAAATTTCTACTGTTGGTTCAAAATTAGCTTATAATTATCTCATAATTCTCACGTAGTAAGATTTGAATTTTGATTGAAATTTGTATAGTGGGGGTGCTGAGCTGACGTCAAGATAGCATCCCCATGTAAAATATATAATTTACAGCTATAATATTGGAGCTCAAAATTTTTACTTTTGGCTCAAAATTAGCTCATAATCTACAGTTGAAAATTATTTGGATTTTGTCAAAGTGGGGGTGTCAACTTTGCGGAGGTCTCCTGAGGTATTATTATGTTGGAGCTGAATTTGTATGATTTCAAACACGGTTCAATTAGAAATCAGATTTTAAATTAAATTTCAGAAAAATGATTGGTTTATATATAAAACTTTAAATCGGTTTATGGGTAAAACCCATTATGCACTTTTTCAGAAAACGAAAATTCTTGTAATTTTAATTCAATATCGTTGAACATGTAGTTTTCTATTTGCCAGAATATTTTTATTTTATATTTTACTTTAAACGTTTTTAAAATACTAGCAAAGAAAAAAAAATGATAACTGAAATTTGAACAGGAATGATTTACGAGTTACGATCTCTGGCCAGCACTTAGTACTTCCGTTTTTTTTTGTGCAAAGTTTAACACATGTATTTCAAAAAAGTTTTTCTGTTTACTTTTTGCAGTTCTTTCACAAAAGATTCTTGTAATCTTCATTTGTGATTCGGTACCTTTAAGTATACGGGTTCTTATTGTATTTGGATTTTACCGTAAGCATTAAACAAAACCCGATAAAGTAAGGATTAAGGGATTAAAAAAGAATATTACTTCTGATCGTTTTGTAAAAACTTGAAACATACCTGGGTCATTCTACCAAATGAAAACATTGAACTTTGTATAAAAATAAACATTGTATTTTTTGACAATTTTTGTTTATTTATAACAAATATGACGAAATAAATGACAAAAAACATATTTTCATGCTCATATCCGACTAACGCAAATACCAGAAGAAAAATGTAAACAGTAATGAGTTTGATGCACACAGAAATGAGGAAATTAGACAATTGAGAGAAAAGATAAGTGAACTTTAAAAAAATATATTTAGATAAATACTCTAAAGCATCTTATTAATTAAACAAAACACCTAATTAAGTGAAAAAGCTAATTCATTTTAAGTGAATTTAGATTATTGTCAATCCTGTGCTAGAACAGAAGTGACGTTCTGTAAACAAACATAGCTATATGCACTTTGAGGTTAGATTATTATGGATGACGTGCCAACAAAAATTCGTCAAAATATGTATTGAATTGATAGCTTGAATTAATTTTAAAGTAATTATGTAATTTGATATCGCAGAAACAGGAGTGACACAGATAAGTTCAGCTCTAAGTTTTGTTGTTTTAAACTCGGAAACAAATAATAGTGAATATTCAAGCATTGCCAAGGGAGGAGCAAAGACGTCTGTTATGTTGCCGGTAGATTTCAAATTATATTTAACGCACACATAAAGTTGCCAACAGATATTGTGAAGCAAACAGGAGTGATGCAAATATAGGTAACTAATTATAAACGAAAAATGCAAACTTTTACGTTAGGTGTAATTTTTTATTATTTAAAATTATAAAAAAACAGCATGTTGGAATTATGTGAAGGTAAATCTTGTAAACACTTATTGACCACTTTATTTAATTTACATATAGAGGATTAGACAACTTTGTAAAGTAACAGCGCACAGAACGTGATTTCCAGCTCTTCAGATTTGAATTATTCTATTTGCTAATATTAAAATTCTTTAAAACAATATAAAAAATAGTAATGAATTAACAAAAATTCTACATAGGTAATATTCCATTATAAAATTGTGACCATGAACTTAAAGAACAAAACGTAAAAACACATAAATCTGCTTTAGTGACTGCTTAGACTGCCTTCCGTAACTAGGTCCGTTACGAATGTCAGGACTGGATCCAAAATTCATTTTTTGGAAAACTATTTGTTTTTGACATATACTTGTCAAGGTAAATTAGCTCTACTGTCTCCCCTTTACTTATCATTTAAAGGATATCAGTTTTTACTGAATCACCCTGTATACTGCAAGGCATCAAAAGTAATATCTGCACTTTTTGGCTTCAACCATCGCTTCGTGGGATGAGAGTTGAGTTATTGGGTCATTATGGAAATGTAACAATATAAATGTAACATGTTTTTAAAAAATACATACGAATTCGTAGTAATATATTTTTTATTGTTACAATTACAATTAATAATCTGTGTTTTAGCAAATACATATGTATAACAAAAAATTAATTTCTCTTACTATTCTATTCTAGTAAGTATATCTAGTAATATAATTTTTGTTTGTTTTAGATATATTGGAACTGGAAGCAACGATCTTGAATTTCAGTATGAAGAAGCAAATTCACATTACTCTCTTTGGAAACCCCATGGTAATTACTTTCCACGTGGAGAAGCCCCACCACCATACGAAGAAGCAATTAGAAGTGCTCAAATAGATTGTAATGTAATTGATAGTCAGACAGTAGTTACGAATACACCAAATGAAGTTACCATACAACAACATCAACTTAGAACATCTCAAAACCAATCAAATTCAGTTCAATGTAGGCATCAACATTTAACTAATAGATCTAATAACAACAGTAACAACAATAATAGTAATAGTAATCAAGAGTATGCAAATGTTACAGTAGAAACTGTAAGTACTCGACATGTAGATCAATTAGTAAAATTGGAAAAGAGTATTACACCTCATTTAGCTTCTAATACACCATCATTGGAAGTTAGAAATAATTACAGCAGTACTTCGCAGGATAAGAATATTAAATATTGTGCTTCCACCGAAAAATCAAAATCTTATGAAAATATAGTAAATAGAAAAAATGAAAAGCCAGTAGTTAGTTCAAGTTCAGAACGTAGAAATGTAAAGCACAAGTCTCAAACTTCTTCAGAGTATGAACGATTACACACGGATAAAAATAATATTAAGTATCACAAATATGAAAATGTAGTATTAAGAAATTCTGTACCAAAAGAAAATCACAGTAGAAGACTAGATAAATCTCACACTGAAAGTGGTATTGAAACTTGTTATGAAAATATAAATCCTAGTTATGAAAATACAAGGCATAAAATGTTATCTCATTTTGCTGAATACCAAAATAAACCTTTTACTCGTATAAAAGAAAGTAAAACTAGAGATAGCATTAAATTTTCAATTGAAAATAGTTTAAGAAGAGAAGCAGATAAGGTAAGCTATGTGGAAAAGGCTGAAAATAATTTAAGAAGTTTGGGAATGTTAAAGGCATATACCGATATGCCTTTGCATCGTACTTTACCAAAAAACTTGAAAGAATTGACAGTATCTGTGAGTTCAAATAGTGAATATATACCTGCCGAAATATTCAGAAGATTAGAGTCTGATAGTTATACACATAGAACATTACCAAAGCAATTGAATAATCATGATGCAGTACTTTCTGTAAATTTGGTGAAATCTCAAATTAATATATCTGAAAACTATAATAAAGATTGCGCTCCCTTAAAAACACATGATTTTGAGTCGGGATCTTCATCGTGCATTGGTCTTCTTGAGAATAATTCTGAAGAGAAAATTAAAATCAGAGATGATGATCGCAGTTTCATTTCATATCAGTGTTTGTCGTCTTCCCAAGATGAAGATGATTACAGGTAAATTTTCATGATTATAATGATATTAGTATAAGGATTGTTCCATTAAAAATCACCTTAAGGTGTTCTTGACCCTCTTTAAATTCCCTGAAGTTTTATGTATGCAGAAATACAAAAACCTAAGATATTTAGTGACCTACTGAGTCATGAGTTACAGCTGGATCAAGTGGCGATGACTCTTTATACTGTTTTCTAAAACAACTTGTAACTTTTGATCTAATACCCCTACAGATATAGAAAAATATAATTTGAAATCAGAAAAATTTGAAAGCTAAGAGTGAGGAGAAACTTTATGAAGAAAATCAAAAAGTATTCAAAAAAATACTTAAAAAGTTTATTTGGTTTAATGGTTTTGGTAATAAGGTATAAGGAAAAGTTTGAAGTTCTACACATAATTGGTCTAGCGGTTAATGTATCGAACTCATAATCAGAAATCGTTGGTTTAAATTCCACCCTCTTGCACGTTTTTAAAATTGTATTACTTAGTAATTGTTGTTTATTATTTTTAGAACTTTATTTTAATTATTATTAGTTTTATGCTCTTTTTCATCTGTTTTTCTCGTAGTTAAAATTGTACAAAAATTAACAGTATGCCGTTATAGCAAAAATATCTAATAATAAGAAAACTAATAATAATGAACTTTTACAGCCACATTTTTTATCGTGTTATGGAATAGCGTAGATTTAGAAATTTACGCTATATAGTAATAATGCATTCGTTTGAAATGGGTCACTACAAAAACTACAATTTTATAATCTGGAAATAATTACACTGGGCTACAAATAAAAAAAATAGAAATGCAAGACCTCCCACCTACATAACTGTTTTGATATTGAAAAGAATTGAAACAGAAGAATAAAGACTTTTCATACTTGCAGAATTTTCATGCTTTAAATTTATTTTGGAAAAACCACAAAACATGTATTAATAGGTACATAAAAACATTTATTATACAATTAAATCATATATAAATATTTAACCATACCAAAATACCTAATAAGATGTAAGAAAAGAAAAATTCAAAATAAAAACTGCTAAAACGATGTTCTGAAAAGTATGCAATTATACTTTGAACATTTTTAGTCAATTCTAGAAAATACAAAGAAAACAAATAAATTATAATTCATTCCTAATCATACATAATAAAAGATCATAATCAAATCATAAATAGTAATTAAGAATATGAGATTATTAAAGCGAAGGAATCTAGTATGAATAGAAACAACAAGAAAATGCTCCGAATACCTTGTTTATTAATGAACTCTATTGTTTAAAAACAGAAAAGTTCACTCGTTTAATCATGCTAATTAATCGTGTCGCACTTTTTTTAAAAGATGACCACTAGATTTTGATTGTGTTTGCGCAATTTTCTTCTTTATTGGCACTTTTAGTTCGTTGTTATACCACTTTACCATTTTAAAAAGTAACATCTGCAACAAATACTTTAAAGCAAATTCTCGATGTAAAAGGCACTCATCTTCATTAAACCACTCTACATAATGTTTTTTAATTTCCACAGCCACTCTGTTTTTTAAAATTTGCAGTATATTATAAGAGTGTTTATACTTTTTCATAACCGAATAAAATACTTCTACGGCGAGCTTAACAATTCTTGCGAAAAAATCAGAGGGTGTTTTTAAATATTGAGTTTTTTCTGAAGATTCCCGCCCGTAATTGCGAAATACTATTAGCAGTTGTTTCTTATCTTCAAGTAAGATGCTACTCTTGCCTGTTAAAAGATTATCACATTTAACGCACTTATACTTGTTGATTATTTTACGGGCTATATAACCAGAAACATAATAAATTCAACAAGTTTCCAAAGATTCATCGAATTCTAGCACAGATACCGTATCTGCATCACTATCCGAAGAAACATTTGCTGAAGATTCCTGTTCCAATGTTGGTTGGGATTCAGATACTGTAAGCGGCATTTGACATTCTTTTCCCTCCCCGAGATCTAAAGGAGCATCATCATCTGTTTCACAATTCTTTGTTTCTGATGGTTGTTGTAATCCCATAAAAATATTAAATTGCAGTGATGTTCGGACGCTAGCACAACTGGGGTTAAAGTTAAATCCTCCTTTGCTTCTTATTGCAGAAAATAGATTTTCCAAAGGATCTTGTTGAACCCTTCTTCTCGTAAATCATCCCATAGTTGTAATATACCTTTGACTGTGTAATATACCAGCTATGCAATAAATGTTTTTTCTGTCCTTATCCGTTTTTGCACTTAGTACTCTCCATTTACACAGCCACTCCAATGATTCTTTTAAAATATCTTCAACCCTAGAGTTTAGAACAGAAAGTGGAGGGCGATACGGGTTTTCATCTGCAGGTTGCAGGTTGTCGGTTAAATTATTCATTATTTTTAAAAACAACGACGTGTTTTTTATTGTCTTGCTTTTTATTTCGCCGGTATGTGCTGCTGTCTCTAAGCCTGTAGAGAGTTTGTTACTGAAAATCTGGGTTGCTAATTTAACTTTCATTTTTTCAAAAGGATTTGGATTTATATGACTGTCAGTTAATTTTACGTTAGCATGAATTTTATTCGCTTTGTCTAATTCGTAAAACTTTCTGATATCATTGAAAGACAGTTCTTCATTATCCACGTAGATATTAGTTTTTAATAGAGTATTTCTTACACTTTTTATTAGATGCGGAGTATCAAATAAAGCATATATCTTTTTATCGTTGAAATAAAAGAAAGGACAATCCACATTTACATTGAGTTCTTTAAAAACTGCTCTATTATTCGAACCTTGGTCGCAAACTACAGCACGTACTTGAAGGTCAATTCCAAATAAAGCTTTAAGGATGTCTGTCAAAAGAATTTTTAAAGACTTAGCTTTCATAGAGCTTGATGAAACATAATAAGCTATAGGTAATTTCCATTTGAATATTAGCCCTCTTACCATAAACACCATGATCTGTGTACCTATATGAGATGTTCGTCCTAAAGACTCCAGATCTTCGAAGCCTTCTATACAGTCGTGCTGCGAGGAGTATTGCAAATTTTTTTTAATACTGATCTCATCAAATAATAAAACAACTTGCTTTTCTTGAGATGTCATGCACTTCACTTTCTCTTGTAACCTGGACAGCATAGATTTATTAATTCCTGTAGATAAACGGGCAACTCTAAGCCATGATCTTATTGTGGAAACGGATGGTAACGCCATTTTAAAATTATTTAATAATAACCTATAAGTAGTTGGCGATTTATAGTAAATACTTAAAGCTATTGCCTTTTCATCGCGTGTCCAACTTTGGTATTTTGTATCAAAACATTGCATTTTAATAAATGTTCGTCTTTCTTTGGAACATCCCAACAAGAGATTGTCTACTACATTTAATTTGGAATATTTCTTCAGTCGCTGTAAAAGATGGGATTTCATGACTTTGTACTTGCCTATACGTTTTGTTTGGGTCTTAATAGTTTTTAGAATTTTTCTGGTTCTAGGCGTTGAAGATTCAAAATCTTTCTCAGACTTTGTTGGCGTTGGTAACTGTTCAATATCTTCTATCGTCCATTGAAAAGGCGACGTTGACTCCATGACTGTTGCTCGAGTAGGAGATTCTTCTGATGATAGAGTGTTTAATTTAGGAGGCGTAATTTCGCATCTAGAGTAAGTTCGTTTTACTGGTAGAACCTTCAAACTTCTAGGAGACGGAGGTGAACTGTAATTATCATCATCAAATAACTTTCGTCGAAGGGGTAAAGAGGTTTTAGGCGAAAATGTAGGACGCGTTTCTGCTGATGTTGACGTCGATGGTAGGGATCCTGGGTCAGTTTTCGGTAATAAATAATGTTTTGGGATTGCATTATGCACTAACAGACGATGGTCACTGCTTTTGTACGCGGTTTCGCAAAAATGTTTCTCACAAAGAACTCTCGTACACAATTGATCCATGTTAAGGTCACATAGTTTTATGTTTCCACTATTTTTTATCCACTTTTTGCAACGGTCGATATCATCTCTTACTTCTTTTTTGTCCTTTTGGTATTTCATTGCTCGACTCTTCTATTATTCGTGTTATATTCATCCACATCTTTTCTACATCTTCTTCTTCATCTTCTTCGTCTTCTTGTATTCTTTCTTCTACTGCTTGCTTGTATGCTTGTTTATTTATTTCTTCTGTCAAAGAGATTTTCTTTATGATTCTTCTGTTTTGTCTGTTAATGATGCTAGGAATTTCTTTCTGGCATTCTATCCTTACTATGAAGTGATCTGAACCACTGTCTGCTCCTCTGCAGCTTTGTATGTCTGTTATTTTGTTGGAATCTTTCATTGCTATAATGACGTGGTCTATTTGATTTCTTGTTTTGCCATTTGGTGCTCTCCAAGTTTCTTTATGTATGTCTCTTAATTGGAAGCAAGTGCTTTTAATCACCATGTTTCTTCCGGCTGCAAAATCTACAAGTTTTCTTCCATTTTCATTGCTATCACATGCTTGCTAAAACTTCCAATTGTTGGCTTATATTCCTCTTCTCTTCCTACTTTTGCATTGAAGTCTCCTAATATCACTTTTATGTCATACTTGGGTATTTTTTCATATTGTTCTTCTAACACTTCGTACACTTCATTCAAGTCTTCATCTTTCTCTTCTGTATGTGCATGCACATTGATCAGGCTTATTTTCTGGTATTTTCCTCTAATTCTAAGGTAACTTATTCTATCATTAATTGGTTTAAACTGTATTATTGCGTGTTTTAATTCATTTCTTACCAAAAATCCTGTACCTAATCTTCTCTTTTCTCCTCCACTATTAAATAATATATAGTACTTAAAATCATATATATCCTTTCCTTTTTGATTGGTTTCTTGTACCGCCATAATATCTATTTTGTATCTTGTTGCCTCTTTTATTAAGGTTTTTATTGCTCCCCATTCATTTGTTCCTCTTAAATTCCAGGTTGCTAGCACCACCTTTTCTTTTTTCATTTTGTTTTGCTTTTTTGTTATTGTATTTCTCATTGTCCTCTTCATTGCCTTGTTCGTTATCATACTACATCCATCCTCATGTGCTTTTAGTTTTTTGGAGGCTGTTGTTCGTCTT
Organism: Agrypnus murinus; assembly: GCA_929113105.1. Classification (NCBI taxonomy): domain Eukaryota; kingdom Metazoa; phylum Arthropoda; class Insecta; order Coleoptera; family Elateridae; genus Agrypnus; species Agrypnus murinus. The sequence continues at coordinate 45,015,713 of OV816023.1, read as the reverse complement.
CCAATTTCAATTTTCTTTCATGTCTGTTCCATCTTAGTAGCTGATTGTCGATCCATATTTTTTGATAGCCCACTTTAGTCTTTTTACCCTTTTCTTTTGCTTCTTTGGCTTTCTTTAGTAATTCTGCTTGGATTTCTCTTTCTTTCCAAGTCAAGTGGTTCTCAATATATATGTTTTTATCTCCTATCTTTTTTTTATTGTTCATAATTTTTTGTTTGTCTTCGAACGATTCCATTTTGAGTACTATTACTTTTCTTTCTTCTATTTTTCCTACTTGGTATAGTTCTTTCCAGTTTACTTGAACACCCAAATCTTGCTCAAAGGGTTGATTAATTAAGCGTTCGGCTTCATTATCACTCCCATGTATTCCTTTGATAACAATATTGTTTTTTCTTTTCTTTCTCTCTTTGTATTCAAATTTGTTCTCAAGCACCTCGATTCTTGACAGAAGCGTTTCTTTTTCTTTTTTCCATTGTTCTCGATCTTTCTCCAGTTCATCTCGTAGCTTTTTAACTTCCTCATTATTCTTCACCATTTCATCATTGTTCTTCCTTATTTCGTTTGAGAGATCCAATTTCACCTGTTCGATAGTTGTAAGCAAGGTGTTTTGTAATTGAAGTATTAGGTCCTCCATGTCTGTATCTATTATATTACCTGCAGTTTCATTAACTTGTTCTTCGGTTTTATTCCCTTGTTCACCCTGATCACTTGGTGTTTGTTGAAACGCGTTATCTTTGTTTTGTTGTTGTTCCTTCTTGGTTGGTGTACGTTGGGTTACCTTACTTCTTTTGAACGCTCCCTCTACTATTTCCTCTTCCTTTAGTATTTCGGTTCTTTTCCTTTTGCAATATTCCTCAAAAGAGGATACACTAAACGCCCTGTTTCTATTCATGAAAAAGTTACTACATTTAATTGAACGCAGCTTTTGTTATCCGCGTGTTATTACTGAACGCACTCGCGTCGCGACCTGGTTTATTTACGTAATTTCTCCGGCTCGGATATCGCTGATCACCTTTCATTATCCACTTCTGTTCTACTTTTGTACACAATTAACTCATTTTTCACAATTATTTTCCACATTTAATTTCACTTATTCACTTAATTGTGTAGCGAGGTCGCATTACCGATTACTCACTGACACTCCTAACCTTGCTGTCTCTTATAATCTTATAATAATAGATACATAAAAATAAATTCCTGGTTTATCCCTTGAACACAAAACAAAAATAACTGTTGTCGGAGACAACTTTTGTAGCACTTTTAAACAACGGATTTATTCACTTAGGTATTGTTATCGTCGCACTGTACGGTGATTGCTAAAGGTGTGATTAATCAGATACCGTACTTACCTGTGCAACCCGGCACGACGGTACATTTAAATTTACCAGGTAAATCGTTATATTTACCGATTTCTCGCCGCTGCAAGCGGGAATGCTTACGTTCACCGTTGGTTTATTTCACTTGGTTTACTAGGGAAAGTCAATAAACTCAGAAATACACTTAAAATGATTTATTCACCACACCAAAACACACTAAAATGCCTACAACCCTGAAATATAATAGGGTGCAATAATAGGAGCAAAGGAGGAATTTGAAGGAATTAACGGTACTTTATTTACGAAGAAAGGTGCTATATTTATGAACAAAGGTTAATAGCAAATTTGATTTGATTTGAAAATTGATTCGATGAAATTTTAGTTAATAACGCGGATTATAATTAGTTACTAATACAGTTCGTAAATTAGCGATGACAGTTTGTAAGTATTTGACTTAAATTAATAACTAAAGCATTTGTCAGGCGCATTAAACTACTCTGAACTAAGGTAAAATGATTAATTAATTAAATTATAACGAAATTATGACGCATAAACTGAATTTTTAGATTACGATAAAAAATCAATTAGAGAAAAGATTACTATGTCTTAATAAAACAAAATGGGCCTATATAACTGGATATGAATTTTTATATCAGTTGAAGAAATTTAGATTAAAGTATGTATTAGATAGAGTATTTGAGCACAGTGATGCCTGATGTTTGATCTAAATATTCTAAATAACAAAGTTAGTTTGGAACAATCCGACCTGTTTGATGCGTAATTACCATTTAATTAAAAACGATAATCACGATTGAAGAGATTGAATTAGCGGGATCTTGATGCACACCAAGTAATCAACACTATAACAAAAATCACTTGATTTCACTAAGCTTGGCTTGATGAAGTTCTTTTTAATGGTTTTGCGTTTGTGTCTCAAAGACGAGTGTCCTGTTAGAACAAAAAAAAAATTCGGCTGCCCTTTCAAGGGTTCAGTGGTCACGGTAAATTTAAATAAGATGCGTAGAGCTGGGTTTGGCTTGGCTTTTAACAAAAAACCTACAGACGTTGTTTTTACGCGCCAAAATGAAAAGGGTCTAATTACTTTAGTTAACCAACTTATTAATCAATTGGATTGATTGGGACAGTCGTTTGCAGCGTGGATTGTTACCGGAGTTGGGTAAGGTGCAGTCCTCAAACGGATATACATAGACGTAAAAGGCAGTGTAGCGATCTGAGGTGTGAAGGGGCTAAATAAACTCCTTGCAGAGAATTAAGGGTGGTGTAATAATGTTAAAAAATAACAATAATAATGAAAGATTCTTAAAAGGTTGAATAAGCGAATATGATTTCGTAATTAAAAAAGGCTTAATAACAATTATATCTCAATAATCATTTTGCAATATTCTAGCAGAGCGTAGCATGAAGACAGAGTTACAACTTAAAGTGAAAGGATAATAATTATGCAAATGCACAGGAGCACAGGTGCACATTAGGTAGCTGTCGACCTACGAGATTAGTGCTCTAATTTGTCAATGGGATTAAGTGAATCGTAACAGTATCTGTAAAGTATTTAAAAATGTTAAGACAAAAAATAAGAAAAGTTTTCTCCAAATATTCGCTAACTGATAAACGTGATTTTCTTGCATGTATGAATTTCGAACATATATTCAGTAACAATATTTCTTCCGTAGCTATCTCTCACCACTAAAAAGCTTAACAATAATGATTTAAGTTTTAAGCTACTTTATATTTATAACCTTTTGAATGACAAAACTAAAATTTGTCGGCTGGACTAATTTTATAAAAAAAACCAATATTCATAAATTAATAAATTAATGGTTACCTACCCATAGTTTATTTTTTCCGTAGTCCCTTGCCTTCCAGCTTCCCAAAAGGATCAAATTTCAAAGTCCCGACCCTCTTTTTCTTTAAACAAATAATTTACACCCTCATATTGACAACGCAAAATAGAGTTTTCTTAGAATTTTTCGTGCAAATGGAAAACGGCAAACGGAACCCGATTTGGTAACTACATATTTAGATTTATTTTAGGCTTATTCATTATTGTTTATATTACAATGAATCAAAAAAAACCAAGCCAAAACAAGGCAAAAAACTAAATCAGGTTAGACAAAGTTTTACACGCAACGCTAAAGGAAAATTGGCAATTCTAATAGGTAATAAATGTTGACGGTATACTACAATTTTATAAAATAGTCATAAGTCTCATGGCAAATAATATTGTTATAATAAAGTTTAATTTTTTGTAAGCTGGAGTTCGTTTTTCAAGGCGTGATCGAATTCAAAGGCAACGAAAGCAGAATTTAAATGATCACATGTTTTAAGCTTTTCAGGTTAGGGTATTTTTTTAGTGGAAGGCGTATTTTAGTTTAAAATTAAATTACCGTATTTACTCGAAAATAAGACCCCTCGATTATAAGACTATATTTTGGAGCTAATTTTTAAAAAAAGCTTTTGTATGCGAATATTGGACCCCTAAAAATATAAGTAATATAAGATATTGAACATTTTTCAGTTTTATTTTGTTAACAAATTCCGTTAGTTATGTTCATGGAAAAAATCTACCCTTTATCTCTTTGCGGAAACAATGCCTTTGTGGAAGCAGTTTACCTGAATTCCAGGAAAACTTCTAAAATTGTAGGCAGTTCATTCAAAAATGGTCAGATGTCACTCCAATAAATAATAAGATTTTGTACACTTACTGGAAAGATTAAGGTGCTACTATTGTTAACAATTAGGGAGGTACTTAAGAGATTACAATTCTTCCATCCGTACTATGAAAGGCTTAAATGAATTTCTTAGAAATGTTTTTGCCATCACTGGGTTTTTTTCACTAATCGACCCTGTCAGTTGTCAAGCTTAATTTGTAAAACCATTGTTATAAAAAAATATATTATAAAGGTTAATAACGATCTTACAGAGGGTGATGACGACAACGGCGATTCTGACTAGGTGCTAAGCTAACAATAATTGTATATGATTTCATAATTTTCGTAATTACTGTAGTTGTTGCAGTCTTTGCACTTTGCTTATCGTGGGTTTCACAATGGCGGCATAGGTTTACGTGCATCAATATCAGCTAAAATGCAGACAACCGGGCGAGATGTTATATTATTAAACAACAGAACGCTATTTTAGATGTTATTGTATTGTAATGCAACTTTTGTTATAAATACTGTAAACATTACTCGGTTACACTCATTGTTTTCACATTTTATTGAATATCTTTTTATACTCGATTATAAGACCCGACTCGAATATAAGACCCTCCCACATTTTAGAGCAAAAATCTAAGAAAAAAGGGGGTCTTATTTTCGAGTAAATACGGTAGATTAACTTTTAATACCGATGGCCATTTTAGGATTTATTGAGAAACATACATTATTATGTTAACGTTTATAACGTGAGAGTAGGCGAAAAGCATTCTTTAATACAGATATTAAATAGGAGTATATATTTTGTAATATTCATTTATATTTATACATAAAGGATAAATACAACGGGACCATTTTTCATGAATCATACAACACTCACAATCAAAACATTTTTGTTTTATTTTTGTAGGAACAGTTCAGGCCCAAAGTATAACGTACGTCAATTCTACAACCAAACATTTGCTACGGTAGAAACATATTGAAAACTGTGAGTTAGGTTTGTATAATTGCTAATGAAATTTTTTGTTCCGTCCCATAGATGGCTAGCCATCTATCGTTGGGAACATTTTTGGGTTACATTTAAAATATTGCAGCTGTGCTTCTACTTATATTAATTATTCTATGGTTATAGCCTAAAACAGACACGAAAAAAAATGTGTATAAAGTTCTACTTTACTCCCTAGGGAGTAAAGTAAGTAATCTTGTTGTATCCAAGGAAACCTAACCTATTATGCCAAAATTATGTGATTTTGGTGTTTAAAAATTTCAATTGTCCGAATGACATTCTCTATTCTCTAAGATTTCTGAATCTTGCGGTTAAGTTCTTTAGGTCGTGCAAAATGTAGTGTATGTAGCATAGAACTAAAGAGTCTTTTAATCTCACGTGTATTTCTTGCCCTTGCTTACGCTCGGGAAAAAACGTAACATTCAGTATTAAAGTATGCACATTAGTTCCTTGGCATATAATATAATATTTTCAGAAATTTTTCATATATTAGTGATGAAGTATATCTTATCTTATATTAATAGTCCAGTCAATCTGTCAGAAAAATAGGTCTTACCTTATAAAAGATTGGGTAGTTCTGAGTTTTTTATTTTGGGGTCCTTATTAAAAATCCAAGCTTTTATTGATAATTTTCAAGTAGACTAAATTCGCTACACTTTGAGTGTTGCCGAGTTACAGCTAGGAGAGAATGGGAAACTGGGCTCTTCATCTTGTTTCCGACCAAGAAATCCTGCTATTCTTTCTTGCATTTTTTTTTATGTTCTGTACATCTCTATTTGCAAACCATGGTGACATAATTGGAAGAAATAATGGATGCTGCTGAATATTATAAATTCACAACTAAAGGATATTTCACCATCAGGCTGGAGCCTTCGATAGCTAACAAGCCTGGAACTGTATCTCTACTACTGCTGTGACATAGGCAGAGTGGATGAAAAGATTCAATTATTCATACAATTATTTACAGCCTTGGTAGTGTAATGTCTAGAGTGCTGGACTTTCACCCAAGCGGCCCGAGGTCGATTCCCGGTGCCGGCAGATCTGGTTAAGGTTTTCTGCAGTTTTCCTTAGCTGTGTCACAAATGTGGGATTTGCGCTGTTCCATCTGTAAGTCAGCTGCAGCCGCACTTAGTGCCTACGTAATAATAATAATAATAATCGCCCCCTCCCTCCCGCACAAGCTTATAGCTTCTAGGGCCTGATTTCCAGGCTATGGGTTGTAGCAATTATTATATATATTATTATTATGCTGCCACGGTAATCATTGGATTAGTGAAATCTCCGACATATATTATATCTTGACTGCAAGACAAATGGCTAAGTTTTGGTCATTAGAGTAGTGCAAGACACCAAAACTGGAGAGTTACATTCAGTGGATTGGAAAAAAAAAAGCTCAAAGTGATGGAAAAATTCTACAAGTGTGAAAAGTCTTTATTCTTTAATATCAAACTGTTTATATAGGTAGGAGGTCTTGTATATTTCATGTAGAGCAACACGTTATTGGTGTGTTCAATGAAGTGGTAATGTAAAATCAGCGCTATTTGTTGCTACGAATCTTTGCCAGACTCTACCAATAGCACTTTGATTCACTTTAAAATAGTGAGCCACTCTTTGTTGTGATAAACCACTGGCCAACATTCTAATAGCGCGATTGAGCTCTGACGCTTTCAACCGTCTATACGGCATCCTTTCAATATGCTTTTGTGCTTTTCGTATTTAATTGTAACCTGGTACAAATTATTGCAGCACCTGGTTATTAATAAGTTACAAATATTGTCAGCAAAATAAGGTAAAATACTAGTATTACAATCATTTGGTGGCATAGTAAATTGACACGTATTCTAGGATAAAATCAAAACAACATTGTTACCACAGCATTACTAAGGTGAACACATAAACACGTTATAAAATTGTCAAGTTTTTAATGATCTATTGCAAATAAACAGCCCTTACGAGGAAAAAAACTCTATTATAGTTTAAATTCGCGGCATATATCGTCGCCATCAATGCATACTGGCGTAACTCTGTTTTAGTAACTTTTCAGGAGAGCTGTTTAAAGTTTTTACCAAAGTTTCAATGCTTATAAAAACTTTATTCCGGATGATATGAACTTAATTTTCTGAAATGTTGCAACTAGCAACAGGTAGATTAATGGCATAATGATAATTATTTTCTACACCAACAAGTTTTTTTATTTAGCGGCAAATACGACATACGCCTGTTTGTCATAATAAATATTCCATTGAAGGAAGATACGCCTAAATAGGAAATATTATGTTTAAAAATAAACAACAACGGTTTTAAAGAATTTATATGATTGCATTAATGACGACAATATGACGTGTTAGAGCCCGAACCAATAAGAGATTGTTTGTAAATGCTTCTTCCGCAGCGAATGTTTTGACAACTTTTCTAGTTTCGAATTTTTGAAGTTAGAGAATAACAGTGAAAAACTAGATGTAATTAAAAATGTGTAAAAAAGAGAAATAACAAGCACAGCTTGCAATGTAAATGGGTTAATTCTAACCTAAATAAAACCGCACTGCTTGCATATATCAGGCACGGATTCACGGGGGGATATGAGGGAAATTTACCACCCAAGATTTTGGAAAATTAAAATAAATAAAATCCAATGTTATAATCGCAACAAATTTCCATTGTGACATTAACCACCCAGACTTTTTTAACAAAATATTGTAGAATACTAATTTAAACAACATCTTAAATACAAGTAGTTATTATGTCAAAAGTGTCACAAAAATAATTCTTTGCATTTTGATGTTAGTTTTGAGAATGAGATTTCCCAAAATGCCAAAGAGAAGTTGAAAATTTGGTAGGTTTTCTGAAATCTTCCCATACGTTAATGAAAATAGACTAGATTTTTTAACTCATTCAAGCAGATTTTGAAATTCCGTTCATTCATGCAAATGTCACACAACAAGCAATATGATCATCACTAATGCTTTTCAGATGGGCATACTATCGCATCCACACTATCCCCACTTTTCTCACGTGGAGATTCTCGAAAATCTTTTGAAACAAAACATTCAAAACTCAGTTAAGCAAGTCGTTACACATTGATTCCATCGCCGACATTGTTAAGCACATATTAAAAAGAAGTAATAACTAAAAACTGTTTACTAAGTAAATAAATTTTGAATATAAGTAATAGTATATTAAAGAACGCGTTTCATAAGGCAAGATTTCGCAAGCAGCTCGTTTTTTAAAGGACGAGTGCAATAATGAAATATGAAACAAGTTTTTTAGGCTATTTTTCTATTTTGCACTATTTATTCTCTTTTTAAATAAAAAAAATCGCAAGTTCAAAATTTAGGGCATTTTGGTTGGCAAGACTGATGTGACATTTGAAAATTCAAATTTTTAAAGTGCAGTGTTTGTCAATTTTCTACTTTATTCAATTTTTTTTATTGCTACGAACTTTGAAAAAATTGGGCTATTCATGCACTCAAATGAGCTATAAACGCACTATTTTGGGTGCTTTAATAGCTTTAGAAATTATTATTTGACGCAAAATAGAAAAAAGCAATTTATAAATAAATATACATAGGATATAAACAAATAATGTTTGTTTAATTATCATTTATTAAAATAATTATTTTTCCAAAAACCCCCCCCCCCCAAATAATTCTGTGGATCCGCCCCTGCATATATCGAAGCCCATTACCGCCTCTTTTCTGATTGGTCAGGACTCTATTACGTATTAACCGACCTATTTAAAAAAACAAAAATGTTTATGCTATTTTTGTCATAATATTTTTAAACATAAAATATTTTTCTGTTCTATGTAACCATTGCGTTACTGGAGCTACAAGAATATTAATGTTTTAATGGAATTTATGCTTATGCTGTAAAGGCACATTGTAATAATAATTAAAATCAAGTTCTAAAAATAATAGATAATAATTAGTAGTAATACAATAATACAGTAATACAGTAATACAAGTAATACATAATCCATTCCGCATTTTGCAGTGTCGGGGTTATAATTAATAAGTAATGCAATTAATAAAAGTGCACAAGGGTGGGATTTGAAGAGAATTTGGTGAGTCGAATACGTTAACCGGTAGACCAATTTGGTGTAGAACGTCAAGCTTTTCCTTATACCTTATTACCCAAATCATTAAACCAATAAGCTTTCTAAGTATTTTTCTGAATAGTTTTTTTATTTGCTTCACAAGGTTTAATATTTTTTGAATAAAATGAAGTCGTCTTTTGATTGATACCAAAATTTCTACTTACATTTACAAGGGTACAAATTTAGATGGATAAAATTCCATGGGATTTCTTACACAGTGAAGTCTCGCTAATTCGGACTAAATAAAACAGGGCCAATCCGAATCATCGCGGTTTTCGGATTACCGTGTCTGTAGAGTTACAATGTTTTATTTGTAAATAAACACAATTAAAACATTCTGCAAAAATACAAGAAATAATATTCCGCATTAATGTGTCGTTAACCAAAAAAGGCGGTGATTTTTAGTTAGATATGACTTTTCTTTTAAATCTTCTGGCATCACAATTGTTTCAAGTTTTCTACCGCCCATTGCAAAGCCACCGCTTTGCAACTGTTTCTTAAAGGGCTTCACTGCGTGCGAATCTTTGAACAGCTTTTCTCCCGCGATTTTAACACACGCAAATTGTCTTTTTAAAATTAAGTGTTCAATTTTTACTTGCCCTGACGTCATCTTTTTGAAAACATCTTTAATAAAGTCACAGCAGCGTGCAGAGTATACGAATCAGTGGAACCATAGCGTACGAGCGTGGTAGCGCATACTTCGTATCGCGACTGCTTCCACTGTTTTACATGCACCCCATGTTGCTGGTTAACGATGCTTTCCTTTTTCTTCCAAAATTTCGGAGGACATCGGTGACATATCAAAAGCCATGCAAACAAGTTTTCTTCCATTTCGGATATTCTACAGGTTTTTTTTTAATCCTTCAGATTTTGTAACAAATCTGGAATTAAATTAAAGTTACAATGTGATCTTTTTACATTTAACAATTTTTAAATTTAGCACAAAATCTTTTTATGTATGGTGGAGATACATAAAGTCGTAATTCGTAGAAGAAGTATCGATTGTTTTTTAACTTATAAACCTTTGTAACTAATATGAATTGTGAAGTTGCAAAGTAACCACTTCTAAAAAATACGTGGCTTTTTATAATTTGCCAGACATAAATATAACGTAAACATAAATAAAATAAAATCCTATTTATTTTATCTACAACGGTAGTTTTGTATCAAATTACACATCGAATACCCACTGCATTCGTTACTATAAACAAAACTTGAGGAATGAAAACAATTAATTCTAAAGTTTGGATTATCAAAACCTTTATATTCGGATTACAATGAAACCAATGTAAATAAATTGCTGGTCCGGATTATAGTGGTATTCTGATTAACGTAGATTCGGATCAGCGAGTCTTCACTGTATTATCTTTTACACAAAAAAGACTGTATACAGAGTGGAAGAGTTACTATGCGTTAATTTTAAGGGTTGATAGAACCATCAAAAGGGACAAAAAAGTCTTATACAGTATATTAATTATAAAACTTAATATAGCACACTAATGATCTTCATGAAATGTACCTTTATCACTGATGATGGACGAGTGATAATAGTTTTATTTTATTAATTTTTAATTTTAATACTTTTCTTGTTTTGAACTAAAAATTAAGAATTGTTAAAAAATGATGTACAACTTTTAAAATTGAGGTTTTAAGCGACAAAAAGTGAAACACGCAAGTGTACATTAATTCAAGGTTAAGGTGAAAATTTATCGAAAATTTATGAATATTTCCTTTTTTAAATTCTTCCTCATGGAAATATTTCCATTTGCCAACACTACAAATAAACAATATGTTTTAACAAAAATTTTATGTATTTCTTTACTTTACAAAATAATTTAATAAGAACAAAACAAAATATTAAAAATATAAATACAAATGCCCCTAGTTTGTGCACTCTTGGTCTCATAGATCTTATCCTCACCATCAACTTTTAGATGGACTACTTGTGAGCTCCCTCGCATGCCTTACAAGTTTATTTGGAGTTGTTAACATAGTCCCCATTTAAAAATTGAAGAACTTGGGATAGAAGGGATAGTTTCTGAAGTTTTAGAGAAATTGAACAGAAATAGTCTGAAATGTATATTAACAACAAGATCTATTAGATAACCAAGGATTGTAGGTTCAATTTAAACTACTGTAATGTTCGGCTAATAAGAACCCACATAAAACGAACTGCCGCTGATTACATATTAAATCTAAGGGCACAGATGTATTTACTATAAGCAGAATGCAAAAATCTTCCTTTTATTGCGAACCCGCATACCATGCACTTCCTCTTGTTACGAACCAATTTCGTATTTGAATGAAAGAAATCTTGTTTAAAACGAACTTGTTAATTGAAGTATAACGGAAACATAATTTCCATTGTAATCCATATATAATATAATGAGTTTGTTCGGGATTTATATTCTATCCTATTATATCCTCGTTTACATTACATGATAAATACGAAATTATTCACGAAATAGACGATGGGAAAAGCCAAATTACCATATGTTGTGATATTAATACTGTCCTGTAATACTCCCACAATAACTTAGTTTTATAAATAATGTGCTATTTTTCTCTAATAAATTGTATATTTTGGTACTTTCTTTATAGGAGTGAATGTGAAAATTGTAAATCATCGGAAGTGATAAATGTAGAAGATGAAGAGAGTGATGTTTTTAATGAAACAATGACATTACAAAGAAGGCCAGAAACAAGCGAGGAAGTTCCTTATTATCGTACTTCACTAACACTGCCTACTCAAATTAGAAAACCAAGGTAAAGAGATATTTTAAAAATTATAAGAAAATAAAAAGAAATCACAAGTTAATTATTTATAGAAAAAGTAATTAATTAACCTATTTTAAGTTTTTTAAGATAGTTTCTAATTTACAAGACCACATAGATCAGAATCTTGTTTCAAATATAATAAATAAATTTAGCAACATAAATATGAAATGAGTACAAATGACTTGGAACTGTTAGTTTCTTTTTATTTAATATTTCAGTCATTTGACAGAATGTTAGCAGGGTGTTAAAATGTAATAATGCATACAAAATGTAATAACAAATTGATGATGGTGATCTCTAAAGTGTGGTGAATAAACAAACATATAGTTTTCATTTTTATAGGGCTGTGACTCCGAATCCAAGTCGAAATGGGTGGTTTATGGCAGTGCAAGAAACTTCTAGTAGTGAGGAGTCTGAATAATATATATATATGATATATTCTTTTTTAGTATTTACACATGTTGAAGTTTATCGTTATTTTTATAGTATGATTAAAATTGTTTTATAATCAAATTACTTTGTCAAGGATTAATCATAAGTAAATTTTAAACGAACTCTAAAAAGTCAATTAACAGTATGGGAAGTTTTAAAATCTAAAGTAAAAATTATAGTTTATTTTTTCAATTAACGTTTATTATATTTATTTTAAAAAATTTAGAATTTGCTACTATGCAGAAATAAAATTATCTAACTTTTCTATGAACTACTAAATATACAGTAAAACTTCACTCTAACACTTCCAACCAAGAGCGTTTCAACTACTTTCCTTATGATTTGTTTTGCATGAAATTTGTGGAAATAAATCCGTAAGTTTCATAATGAGAAATGATTTTGGTTGTTTGGTTTTTTTAAATTGTTTGGAATTTATCAGTTTTATTTTTTATTTTAAAAACGTAAACAAAAAGCATTTATTTTAAGCATTTTTAGTTTAAAAGATCTGAATGCAAAATATGAAACATTTTCTTGAAAAGTGTTATGCAGTTTTATTATATATATATATATATATATATATATATATATATATAAAACATAAATCATATGTTTGGATGGTACAAAAATGTAAAAAACACGTAATTTCGAAATAGAATTTTACATAATAAAGTATACATATATATATTTATATATTCGTAAAGTATACATATATATATTTATATATTCGATTGTATAGGAAAAAGATTTTCTTCTGGCTTAGTAAAAGTGATAGATGTGTCTAGAAAAGAGCGCTAATAGTAAAAAACTTAAAATAGTGTACTAGGAACAAGAGCTCATTAAAAACCTTTTTTCTTGACTGTCCATTTCAATTTCCATCTGTTTGTTATTGCACAATAATATTATATTGGCTAGCAGTGAAAAAAAACTTAATCCCTATTTTCCGAGCAATCTAGAACAACTGGACCGATTATACAATTCTAAAAAAAATCTATCAACTGCAATAATTTTTTTACATTTTCATCATATTTTTCTACAGCCATAACTTCCTTAAATTAAATAAAAAATTCATTATGATTAAACTAAATAAAGTTTCCAGTTCAAGTTGAAAATTCTCAAGACTGTAAAGGATTAATTTGGTCTTAATTAAACCAATAAAATTAGAGAATTCTTTAAAAATAAACAATATCACACCCTATTCAGAACAGTGACTGTTAATTATCTCTGGTTCAGTTGTAAATAAAAATTTTAAATGTGTGTCTGTGGTCTATGAACAAAGAGCGCACCCATTCAGTCAATGCGTCACTGATGTATTATTTTTCATCTAAATATTGTTATATCTTCAGGAGTATCGGGCGAGAAAATAGTATATAAACACATGCACTGAAAATTTAAAATGGAGATTCATTTGCTACGCCTATGGTAACAAATTTATTTTGCTTTCTTATCAAGGTTTATTGCGTTATTTGCAGAGTATAATCGTTCACTTCAACATTGTAAATAAACGCAGCTATTGTATATGAATTTAGTTTGAACATATGTACATACAACTAAATTAAGTGATCTAATGGATATGTCCGCTCTTTGTTTATGAGCGTCTTGGCTATAGATCATTAATGTGGCATTAAAGAATCTTGAAATTTAGTAGAATATATAAGAATTAGAGATGATAACCTAATAATTTCAGTTAACTAAAAGTTAGGTTTATCACATTCATTTGTATTTAAGTGTTTTTACTACCAGTATTCTTTTCTACACATAAATTAATATTTGTTAATAAGCCAGTAAATAAAAATGTTTTCAATACATTCTAATGTATACATTCATACTGTTACCTGACGAAACAGAAAGAGAATTTTAAGTAATGATGTGATAAACATGGCCTGGAAGTATATGCAAGGTCTAATAGTTTATTAATTATAATTTACGATTGTTAAAATTAATGTGTCGAATTGAAAATAATGATGTTGTGTAGATGTTAGTATTAGAATAATACGATAACCATAATCCATCAGTGTAAGTGTAATATTAAAATCCCAATTTTATTTGTTTTCTAATATGATCTTACAATTTTCCATTGTTATTTTAAATTACATAGTGAGAATTTCGTTATTTTGGTGCTTAGAGTACAACAGTACAATTACATGGAAAATTATGCTGTATACTTCTGAACTACCTGCTACTTAGATATTTAACAAGCCAATGGTTAAGAGAAACTTGCCTATTGAATACAAAGTTTGAGAGAAAATAAAAAGAGTGAACGTAAAGGATACAAGAATTTACATTTATAAAAAATAAGTTTTTATGATAATCATGTTGTGTGTTTTGTTTTGAACTTTTATATTGTAGAAGTATGCAAATATTCAACAAATTTTCAATTATAATTCTGTAATGGTATTGGCAAAGTAGTAGGTAGTTTTAATTAATTTATTAATTTATCTTTAAATTTTTTGTTAATTTCATAATGCGGCAATTTCAAAAGATTTACCTATAAAAATCAAGTATATTAATAACTATTTTGTTAAACAAAATCAAAAGATGTGTACTAGATGTGTGTTAAAATCAACATTACAGCAACGTTAGTTGATTTTTTCTTTTTTGCGCATATGCGCTTGTTATTGAAACTGGTCTAATAGACCAACCATCAATTTATCTTTAAACTCTTAAAACTAAATAAAACTTAAGCTACAGTTCATCCACTGATGTCCTATATTTTAGTCTGACTTTCCTTCTTGAAGCACTTGTACTTGTTACACTATCGCGCACTGTGCTCTACTATTAACACTTTACACAGTATTTAGACTTAGTTCAATGGCTTAGTCCTCTTCAGTCTTCTTATGATGTTTTGGTTGTCGAGTAGTTGTAATGCCTCAACGTTGACATGTTGATGTAGTCTGGCTTCGTGTTTAGTGGCGAATCTCTTGATTTCGCTTGTCACGTCTGAAATCCCTAAATAACGATTTGTAGATCTTTGTTTCTAATGTACCATGGAGCATTTACCATATTCCGTAGTACTTTATTTTGGAACATTTGGATTCTTTTGACATTGCTTTCTTTAGCACATCCCCATAATTGTATGCCATAGACCCATATTGTTTTTAAGACTTGATTGTATATAAGTATTTTGTTATTTATTGACAATTGCGAGTTGCGTCCCAGTAGCCAGTACAATTGTCGATAGTTGAGTCCAAGTTCTATTCTCTTCTTTTTTATATGCTCTTTCCACCGCAATTTCGTATCGAAGGTCATTCCTAAGTATTTGGCTGTGTTTTCATATGGAACTATGATGCCATTTAAATTAACTGAAGGTGTATTTATAAGCCTTTTATTAGTAAAATTTACATGAACCGATTTTAATTCATTAAGCTTTGTTTTCCACTTTCTAGTCCACTGGTGTATTTTGTCACTGGCTTCTTGAAGCTTATCAGTTGCTTCTTGTATGGTTGTTCCAGTAACCATCAGCACTGTGTCGTCGGCAAATGTGGCAACAGTTACATTCTGCGGTTGTGGAAGATCGCTTGTATACAACAAGTAGAGGATGGGCCCCAATACGCTTCCTTGGGGCACGCCAGCTCTAGCCTCCTTTAACTCTGAATATTCATTTTCTTGCTTAATACGGAATAATCTGTCTGATATATATAACTCATGAGTAATTTAACGTAATGTTTTGGTAACATTCTTTTTAGTTTGTAGATCAATCCTTCGTGCCAAACTTTGTCAAAGGCTTGAGCCACATCTAGGAAAATCGTTGAGCAGATTAATTTTTCTTCTAATGCCATTTCAATGATATTTGTTATTCTATGAACTTGGTCAATTGTAGAATGTTGTTGTCTAAATTCAAACTGATGGTTTGGTATTAGATTTTTCCTTTCTATAATAGGTCTAAGTCTTTTTAGTAAGAGTTTTTCGAAGAGCTTCGATATAATCGGTAGTAGTGATATAGGTCTGTATGATTTCGCCTCGTTAGGTGGTTTACCTGGTTTTGGTAGCATGATAACTTCTGCTACCTTCCAGACACTAGGCACATGTTTTAATCGAAATGCTGCATTGAACAAGTACGTCAGCACAACAATGGCTCTTCTGGGAAGTTGTTTCAATATTTCACCTGTGATAAGGTCGAATCCAGGCACTTTTTTGGGGTTAAGATTAGTTTTAATTTCTGTTGCTATTTCCTTTGGGGTGTGACCTGTTGGATGTCTTCTTCTTCTTCCAAGATTACGTCTTCATCAGTTTCTACATTTGATTGACTTTCGTTTGGTTGAAAAGTTTCAGCAAGGTGTACTGCGAAAGTTTCAGCCTTCTGTTTGTTACTTCTAGCCCATGTACCATCACTTTGCCTGATGGGTGGAATGTGGGTGAGGGGTTGTTTGATTTTCTTTGTGGCTTTCCACAGCGAATAATCAGTATCTTCATCTGCTGTTAGTTTTTGGAGATACCTTTCAATTGAGGCTTCTTTCAACTTTTGAATTTCTCTCTTTAGTAGCTGAGTTTTGTTATTAAGAATATTTTTGTCAGCCGGATCACGTGTCTGTTGCCACTTTCTTCTGATTCGTCTCTTTTCCTTGACTAATTCTCTGATTTCCATAGGATAGTTAACTCCAGCAGTTTTGTGAGTGATTTTTCTAGTGTTACTCCAAGCTACTTTTTGGATAATTTTGATAAAGTTTTCAGCTTCTGTTTCCAATTGTGGAACAGTTCTTAATTGCACATTGAGTCTTATTTCATTTTCAAGTTCTATTCTGAAGCTTTCCCAATCCGTAGTTTTATTAACTAATGTTGGTTTTTGTTCATTTTTTATTATTCTCTCACTTAGAGTGAGGACTACTGCTGAGTGATCGGAGTTTAAGTCAAAGTGTTCTTCTATATCAATAAAGTTTGGAGAAACTTTTCTAGATATAAAGAAATCTAAAAGATCTGGTATTTTGGCCTGTGGGCCAATAGGTTGATTTACCTGTGGTGTGGAAGTTACATCCTGTTTCCCTAATGGCTTGTCTTAGTTCATTTCCTTTTGTTGTTGTTAATCTCGAGCCCCAATCCACATGTTTGGCATTAAGATCACCACCGACGATGAACTTCTCGCCTAGGTGCTGTAACAAGTTTTTGTATTCTGGTTTTTTGAGATTGTATCTTGGTGGACAATATATTGCACCAACATTCAAATTTTGCTTGGTAGATTTAACGGTCACAACTGTGAGTTGAGTTTCAGCGCTTTGAACATGGCATTCTTCATAATGGTTGATGTTATTTTTTTATCAAAATAGCACTACCACCTTTTGCTTGATTATCAGGGTGAATTGCCTGATAGATCTGATAACCTTTTATCATTATGTAGGTTTGTTTAGTTGAATGTGTGTCTGAAATCAGACACACGTCTATATTTTGCTCATTCAGAAATACTTCTAGTTCTAGTAGACGGTTCTGGATGCCATTAGCATTCCAAGTGGCTATTCGTAAATCTCTTTGGTCCATTAATTTGTATTACGCGGTATAGCTCCAGTATTTCTAGCTTCTAATTTATCGAGTCTCTGTGATAACTTGTTCATTAAATCCATCATACTTTTCATCATTTGTACCATGAATGTTTGTTCGCTTGTATTGGGTTGCATTTGTGATTTGTTGGTCCTAGCGGCTTGAGCATATTCAATGGTTTTACTAGATGTAAATGTTTTCGGTTGCGGATCATTTTTACTTTTGTTTGATTTGTCACGCCTTTTCTGTAATTCGTGCGCAATCAAACATCCTCTGTAATTGGAAGGGTGTGATTCACCACAATTTGAACATATAGGTTTGTCAGCTTTAGTTCTCTTACAATCAACTGTTAAGTGTTTGCCTGAGCATTTAACGCATATAGGTTCGCGTTTGCAATATTTTTGTGTGTGTCCATATCTTTGGCATCTTTTGCATTGTGGGATTAATTTGTTACTTCTTAATGCTTCAATCTTAATTTTCATATTACATAAATGTTGTATTTCATATATTTTTTTAATATCCTCACTGTTGGCAAAACTTAGCATAAATAATGGCAAAGGCGTTGTAATTTTCTTATTATTTAATGTAACTTTCTTAATTCTATTGTTTACCTCTATAATTTTAAATCCTCTATGGATTAACTCATCACTTTCTGTCGAGTCGCATGAAGGGTGTAAATTTTTTGCTACAACCTTTATAAGTCGTGTTTGTTTATTTTCATAACTGTGCCATTCGTATTTGTTTTCATTTAATAGCTGAGTCATATTTTTGTACGCTATGTCTGTGTCGACATTTATTTTTAATTGTTTATTGCTTAACATACTGGCATTGTATTCTAAACTCTTTGAATTAATTTTGTTTTTAATGCAGCTGTAATCTTCCACATTACTCAATATGATCGGTGGAGGTTTTAATTTTTTCGGGACTTTAGGATTCTGTTTCTTAGAAGTTTTACTTTCTGATTTACTTACTTGTTCAGGTGAACTTGTTGCTTTTCTTTTCTTATTTTTTGGCAGTAACCATGCTGTCTCTCTAGCTACCAGTTCGTCCTCTTCATCTGAGTTTGCCGGGCTGTATGTTCGTCTAGGTTGTTGCAGTTTTGCTGCTTTTGCTGTTGAGTTTGCTGTACTTGTTCTTGCTGACAGTCAATTTACTGTTGTAGTTGTTTCACAATTTCTTCTAATTTTAATCTTTCTTGTTTTTCTGCTTGATACGAGTTATACAAAATTTGTTCATTTTGGTGTTTTAATTGCTATTTTAGTGGGCGTCAGATTTTCCATTTTAATAATTAAATGCACTTGACCGGCTTCGCGGTTTGCAAGGTCGGCGATCGCATAATTAGAGCGCGATTACGATTATAATTGCGTTATCGAATTCCGCCACTCAGAACAATTTTATAAGCACGTCTGTATTGCACGAAAGTCCAACGACTACAATTAATTTATCTTTAAATTTTTTGTTAATTTCATAATGCGGCAATTTCGAAAGATTTACCTATAAAAATCAAGTATATTAATAACTATTTTGTTAAACAAAATCAAAAGATATTGCAGTGTACTAGATGTGTGTACAACGTTAGTTGATGAATTACCTAAATAATTTCTTAAACTACCACTTAAATATAAAATTCGTGAAATTAAAATTATTTGCATATATTTCTGAAAGCCCATTGAGAAAGCCAGGTAAGTTATTATATACTCTGTGCATTACCATATATACCTGACTACAAATACTTTTCAACACAATTGCTTTTTTGCTATTGTAGAGATGTGTTTTTTCAAAACCAATAACAAATTTTCATTGAAATGATAAAGGTTGCAACTTGTAGTTGACTTTAAATGTTTGTTGGATAGTGCTGATTGTTAAATCAGTTACATTCTTATTACAGTGGAGATTCGCTAGTACGGTCTAATTAAAGCATAGGCAATCTGAATTATCGTGGTTTCTGAATTACTGTGTCTGTAGAATTACAGTGTTTTATTTGTAAATAAATGCGATTAAAACATTCTGCAGAAACATTTATTTAAAAACATAAAACTACAAAAACAATTAATACAAAACTATTTTAAAAACAAAAAATAAATGTTTCTTATTAATATTAATATGTATGTTGTTAAACAAATAAGTCCCTGATTTTTTTTGTTTTGTGTTTTTTAAACAATACCTTAGATATGATTTTTCTTTTAAAACTTCCAGCATCACAATTGTTTCAGATTTTCTTTTGCCCATTGTAAAGTCACTCTAACCACTTTGCAACTGTTTCTTAAAGCGCTGTATTGTGTGTGAATCGTTGGATAGCTTTTCTCCCAAAATTTTTTAGCACATGCAAATTGTCTTTTTTAAAATTAAGTATCCAATCTTTACATGCCCTGATGTCATCCTTTTGATAACATCTTTGATAAAGATTTTTTGCCTTTTCTGCCAAAATTTTAGAAGATATCGGACAACTTTTCTTCCATCTCCGGATATTAGGCAAGTTTTAAAGTTTTTTTTTTTTAACTTTGACCTTGTAAATTTTGTAACAAATCTGGAAATGTATAATATTTAAAGTTACAATGCATTCTTTTTAAATTTAACAGTTTTTAAATTAATCGCAAAATCTTTGTAACCAATACGAATTGTAAAGTTGCAAGATACTACTTTTAAAAAATATGTGACTTTATAATAAGAATTTGTAAAAGACGTCATGTAACAATAATATAATCAAAAATAAAATTTAATTTAACTTTTCTCCAACAGTGGTTTTGTATCAAATTACACAACTGAATATGAAAACATTTGTTATTATAAACAAAAGTTGAAGAATAAAAACAATAAATATTAAAGTTCGAATTATCAAAACCTTTAAATCCGCATTACAATGAAATCAATGTAAATAAACTACTGGTCCGGATTTTCATGGTATTCAGATTAACGTAGATTCGGATCAACGAGTCTTCACTGTATTTCTTAGTGTTCACATACTATGTGTATCGAATTCTTACAGATAGGCTTTTTGCGATGTCTTTTGTAATATTTGATTGAGTTGGTTTTTACTTGGTGAAAATCCATACTAAATAATTTAAAAACAAAATAGTACAGTGGTACTTTAGTTTCCGAGCATAATTCGTTCCGGACATGTTCTCGTTATTCAAAGCACTCATATATCAACGCAAATTTCCAAGTAAGAAATAATGGAAACTCAGATGATTCGTTCCACAGCTATTTAGTATTCATATAAAAATGACGTAAAAATACAGTATGGTTTCAGCACAGTTATACCCTGCAAATATGAAGCGTTAGCTAACACGTGTTAGTGACTACACAAGATAGCATTGCATAAGTCGCATACACATTCAAATGCGCAATCTTGGTGAAGTACGTTGCAACGCCCATTCGAGATTTCTCATACTAATGACTGGTGAAGCCATGGTAAGCTTGCAAGTGTATGGTCGAGTGTTTTTGGTAACATGCGTTCAACACATTGTTAATTGTTTCGTCTGCTGGATCTTAGTACTAAAAAGCAGTCGCTACACTTGGACACAAAATTAAAAACGTGTTTAAAAATGCAATCATGCGTAGCACGTGACACTCGGCGACAAAGCATATACATAGTACTTTTGCAAAACCTTGCTCTTATATCAAGTTAAAAATTGATGAAAAGTTCTGCTTGTCTTGCGAAACATTCGCAGAACAAGTTACTCGCAATCCAAGGTTCTACAATTAGTTTTAAGATTTTCACCTCATTTAAATAAGTACATAGTTACATAATAAAATATATTTAATATAATGTTTTTTAACAGGTTCTATTATTAACAAAAATTCTAGTTTTTACCCAGTAATTAGTTTAGTTTTACATCTGAAGAAGCCACGGTGAGGAGAAACAATTGTTTTGCTGTACTTATTTAAATAAAGTGAAAATCTTAAAACTAATTACTAGTTTGTTTTAAAATTACTTTCAAAACTAGTCATCTTTGCTACTTGAAGAGTTAACTAGTATGAAAAAATGATTAAACCAATTTGTTGTTAGTTTTCATGAAGTTTAAATAGACCTATCACAATTTGACATGAAGATATTGGAAAATTATATACAGATCTAGAAAAACAGGTAGGAAGTACATACGAGACCATATGTATGATAAGGAACGCGCAAATAAAATAAAGAAGGGTTTATATTGGGTCACACCTTTGTTCTTCTTAGTTTGTTAGTGGGGGAACATTCGAGCATTAAAATTGTTTAGTAAACCACAAACTGAGCGTTGATGTAGTTCCCCAACCCCACTAACACAAACTAAACAAGAAGAGCAAAGGCGGGGCCCGATATAAACCCTTTTTTATTTTACTAGCGCATTCCTTATCATACACACATATGGTTTCGCAGATACTTCCTTCTTGTTTTTTCACACCTGTATATTTAAAGGTTAATCTGCACTCTAATTACTAATATAAGACAAATGCAAATTATTTGATAGTAAAAATACTACTTTTAATGACTACATGATCATTTGTTCACATTTTCAATATTTAGACTTTTCTAGTAAAGGTTTCATAACTAATTGGAAAGCTTTACTGAACAAACATTATTTTGTAATACTAGAGCGTTAATATTAAGAATTACAATACCAAGACACCAAATATTGGAACCTTGCTCATATTTTCGTGATATTAAAACATTGTTAAAACAGCTTGTTTGTACCTAATTTATGTAAAGAAATTAAAAACGGATTAAAAAAAGAGAAGCGTTGTAGGGGTCTACTAATTGTCGGTTTATATGGCCACTCAATTTGTTTTCAAATACTTTATATGTAGTTGCATAAAAAGATATATCAATATGTATCCTTCTCATTTTCTAATTCAAATTAAACTGATATGTCAAATTGAAAGTTCAAAATGTATGTTAACCAAGATGACATTAAATGATACATATTCTTTTATTATTTTAAATATTTTATGCTAAAGCAGTTATTTTGAGACTTACCAGTAGTAACGGTGGGTGCATACGTCAAACCTGGGGCAGCCGCAGTGCAACACATGATGATACACTGCTTTAATGTGTGCGTACAAGCATGATAGTGGTATACCAGTTTGACGTATGCACCCACTGCCACTGCTTACCAGAATAATTTAACATCGTGGTTATTAATATACTATAATATTGGTATTAAGAGTTTTGTGCTATGTTGAGTTCCTAGTCGATCAATAATATAATCATTAAGTAATGAAATTCTTACTATTTGATTTAAAAATATCAAAGACGAGCAGATAAATTATTATTATAAGATTTAATACACGTTGATTAACGAGAAGAGAATTGATCCACATATTATACGATAGATTCTGTAGCGTATATAAACTTACTGAAATTTATAATAACTACATATGCTCTGACTAATACATGTATATCCTTGAATTCTCTTCTTGTTGATCCACTTTAATATAATTTTTATAAAATTGATAATTGCAGGATTATTAAGAGTTTAATTTGTTCACAACAGCTTATAAAGGTATTTTGTTCCTATTTTTTAAGTATATTTTAAGTTTGTACTCTTACATACCAATGAAATATTACAGCTTTACTCATGAATTGTGGCGAGAACTTTGTAACTACTATAGAAATTAAAAGCTTGCGTCCTGAATTGAATAATAAATTATCACAAGGGATAAAATTAATTAGAAATCTAAATTTCATGATGTGATCTTTACCAAAGCCTGGTGTGACCTTGTTAATTGTGTAGTTGAGTGCTAACTGATTAATTGTGACTAACTGTGTGTTCGTGCCTATAAAAGTACGAGTGATGAACCGTTCTGTGTAATTTTATATGGGTGAGACCGCATGAAATTGTGCACCAACTACACAATTAGTAAGATTACATCTTGCTCTGAATGCTCTGATCATTACATATTACACTACTTATGGTTTAAAATTCGTTCTCTGTACAGAAAAACTAAATAGTTGTGCAATAAGTTGTTGCTTAGATTTTACTCACAAGATTTCTGTGATGTACACATTAGAGTCAACAAGTCACTGTAATATAAATAATCTATGGGTCATGGCAGTTAAAGTATCCTCATGACTGATAGGCCCATGCTAGCTCATCACACAGAAGAATTTTGTATTATTTTATAGCTCTCTGGATCATAAATTAAATATTAAAATTTATTCATTCAAACACAATGTTGAAGCAATGCACATTCTTCTTATTGCTGTGTCCATGTAAATAATTTTTTAAAAATGAGAGATGATACAACCTAATAGGATCACCTGAACTTGGTCAAATATGGGCTTAGTTTGACATGCTCATGTAAATCTATTCAAATGGACATAATCGATTGTGTCTAAGCTCATAGCATGCATAGTATTTTTAACTGATTAACATTATCAGTTTCTGTAGTAGTTACTTTACCCAAAGAATGATATTAATACTTTTTGTATTAGAATGCTACTAATTTGTGTCGTTTATTAATATTATTATGTAAACATCAGTCTATTGTATATACTAATTGTTTTTTCTTTGGAAAAATGACTGTTCTACAGATACCACTGTTTGTTAATACTCAAAAAATTTGAATGTTGATTTTTTTGTATTTTTAATACATCTACACATATTAGCATGTATTTCGTATCTTATTTTGTGCAACTACAGCTTTTGTTTCTTATACAAACAGGATTTGTTATCAATGGTGGCTTAAAGGGTATAGCAGGTCCCTGCTAAACTGAAGTATGAAGTAAACAAAAAGTGATTACTTTTAGTTAAAATTAGCTTTTTCTGAATTAATATTGCTCAAAATAAATATTTTCAGTTGCTCAATGAATGGATCTATGAATATGAAACAAGATGGCCTCTCAGTTTAAATAGTCATTTATTGGACTTAGACCCTCCTTACCCTCACCAAATCAATTGAGTGGTTATACAAGGCAACCTTAACATCAGATGAGAAAGTAGGTAACTCCCATTTTTGCATCATTTGATGATGTCAAGAGACTACTTTTTACATGGCAAACATAGGAATCTTAAGAAATTTGACTAACTAATTGAAAAAAAAAAAGAAGCTTTGAACATAATCTTTGTTTTTAATTAATTATGTATTTAAGACACTGAATCAATTTAAGTTCATAATTCAGAATACTATAAAAACTAGCATCGTTTTAGCTTTATTGAAAACTTTGTAACAATTTTTATTAAACATAGAATCCCAATTATTTCCAAATTGAAAGTGGGTTCTTGAGACACTTGCTTTACTTGCTTGCTTATATACATACATTTTTCTAATACTCGTGTCTTTTGAAAACAAAATACAGCAATATGCTCATTACTGCTATTATTTATCAAAAAAGTGAACTATCTAAACATGTCTTTTAAATTAATTTTTTTATTCTTTACATATAAATGAAGATTTTCTTATTTCCTCATAATCGGTTTTTAAAAATATTATTTAACCCTTGCCGGCAGAAATAATTTCAACGTGGAAGGCAGAAATGGATCTCTAGTGACGCGGCTTGTTTTTGCTGTTTTTACATCAATTTCGAAACTCTAGACTGTCTATGCTACTAATAAGTGCATGCAGATGATAATATATTCATAATATTGTTTTATTTTTACAGCTATTTGCAATTATTGAGCTACAAACTAAAAAAGGTAAAATATTCGACATTCAGAAGTAATGGGTTTATTTAGTAAAAATCCTTCTTACAAATAGGGTAACAATTACTTCTTACATGATTTTTACATACTTTCACCTTTGTGAACAACTTCAAGTAATACATGAACGCCTAAAGCGATATTTTGGAAAACAGTGGTATTATTTAAAAAAAATGAAAGTGCGAGTCACTTAAGACGCGTTTCCATTGTCTGAGGCTTAGAAGATTTTACAGTAGTAGACTCTTGAAATTCATTAGCATATTGTATTAAAATCCATAGAGGTGTGTATTTTTTAATAAGACGAGCGCAATATCAAATAATAGTTTAGTAATAAAATCTCTTCACTTTGTGTACCTGTTTACCAATTTCAATATTAATCGATTAAAAAATTAATGAATGAATGACTGGTGACATCATAACATATAATTGAAGACCTTGGGGCAAAAACCGGCTATCCTTTAAAATATATGACCCAGTGAGAAAACTAAATTTTACCCAAAAGTGGACTTGATCGGTTTTTGCATCAAGGTCTTCAATTACACCAAGATTACAGGTAAATGTAAATTGATTACAAGGAGTGAGTTCAAAAAAGTAGAAGTGAAATAAGTTCTCAAGATCATCAAAGAAACTTCATAAGTATACTTTTACATATGTAAATAGTAATGCTAAATAAAGGTTATAAATCATATAAATATGTATTCTAATAATTTGCATATAAGTAGTAGTTCCATACATACAGATATACACCCACAATATAGTGTTTGTATTTGCTAGATATTGTTTTCAATGAATCGTTCAGTATCGGTATAACATTGGATACATTTTTCATTTCTGACCAATCACAAACTAGTTTTCCAAATAAACTTTATGTATAAAGTTTGCAAGTTTAGCAATTTTTTAATAAGCAAATCATAAAAATTAATTTTGTTTTTATTTTAAAGACATAATTTTGTAGACAATAACTTTTATTAAGGCAAGTTGCATTGGATTTTATTAGAAAGAATTTATCCTTAATCTAGCTACTAGCTTTATCAGGCAGTCTATGCAGATCTATTCATGCAACTAGGAGGATAGTGCAACAGCAGGCATACTCATGCTTCGCTGGTATATCCAATGCGCAAACTTCCTGTTGCCGATTAAATTATTGTGCCATCGCCCTAGTTGAATAAATAGACCTGTACAGTCAGATTCAAAAAAAAGGAAACGACTCTTGTATCAAATATGTAATTAATATTAATTAATTTAGATTACTATCAATTTTAACAATGATTAATCATTAATACGGCTTTATTTACATAATGTACAAATGTCGGAAAATATATAAAGTAATTTTTTAATTAATAATTTACGTTCAAAGTACAAATGGAATGAAAATCGTTTCCTTTTTTATGAATTCGACTGTACATATAATTTAATTGCAATAAGTGTTTTTCCTCAAATTGAGGTAGCATTTATTATATATTTTCTTTTAAGGAATTTTGTCATTTGGCAATACTAACTGTTAATATTAATTTTATCAATTAAATACTTTTTTTGTTACCTATGAAATTGTAGATGCTATACTTATATCAATTAACTTTTATCCACCTAATGTATTAATTTAATATTTGTTAAAAAAATTCATGTTTTGATATTTGACAAAGTCGTATTTTCTAATAAACAATGTTAATGTGTTATCAATAGATAACTATTTTGAAGTAGATGTAGTGCAATTCCATACCTATAGCTACTACTTTGTAGACTTTCAAATTTGTTTCATTTGTATGTTGTTTAAGTAAGCATTGCCTTTCTAAAAATGCTGTGTATGTTTCATGTCATTCATGCATATTATTACTTAAACTACCACATTAAAAAAAACCCAACAAATGGGTAAATCATCGAATGGGACCTTTTCTTAATTGTTATGTATGTTTACAGTATATTACTTGTGAAATTAAGAATTATGTTGAAGTACAATTATGCATATATAATGTTATTATTGTTTATATCTTTTATATATCTCACTTAATTATATTTATCTTGTTTATAATTGGATATATTTGTAACGTTTTTTTATCTGCAATAATTTTTGAAGTACAACCTAACTTAGTACCTGTTAGCAATCTAATTTTAAAAGTGTATTTAAAATGTAAATACAGATACAAACAGTATTTCTTACAATGTAATACTGGTTATTATCAAGTGTTTCAATAGTATTTAAATAAAATATTGTTTTGGCCTTATTACATTTTAAAATATACTGGAAACCTATAATTAACATGTTTTGTTTTCTAGAAAATTAGATAGTTTTATTTACTCCTAAATTATTTAAAAAATGGGAATATAATTTGAATAAATTCTTCTATTCTGTAAAATAGAGTTTTGATAGTGTGTATGTAAGCCATAAAGAATTGTCAAACTGTATGTGTTCAATTATATATACATATACACAAAAATATAATATAACATATTCTGTAAAACTTATTTTAATATTCTTCATTTTAATACCTGGCAAGATTTACTGAGCTTTAGGGTAATAGACAATAGAGCTTAAATTTATAGATAATTATATAAAATGTATAGTCAGTTTTTAACTTACATAAGTAATCCATTACAGAGATAAGTCTTACTGAAGTCAAATCTTCACTATTCTTCATACCTTATAGGAAGGACCAATTTTATATTCCCAGAATAGGGATTTTCTAATTTAGTTGAAAATTTTATACAAAGCTTTTTATCAGCGATGCCTTGAAGCAGTATATGTCATTTTACAAAACAACTGTTAGATTTACGGGTGAGTTTTCTTTTGATGTTTCGAAGTGTGTCACATTGAAATGAACAAAACTGAATATCGTGCAGTTGTAAAATTTCTTACAAAACAAGAAAAAAACCACAAACTATAGTTGACGAGATGTGATTTGTGTATATGAAAAGCTGCAGTATATGAATTGTCAAAACTGTTTAGATCCGGTTGACAACCAACAGAAGAAGACCTGATAGTCCCATAGAAGCGATTATAGAAGGCATTGTGCATATAATAAAATCGTTAGTATTAGAAGATGCTATATTAAAGAGACAATTAGCAGTATAACTGCTGTGTCAGAAACCACTGTTTTTAGAAGAACATAAATATTTAGGCATGATGAAAGTAAGTGCAATATCGGTCCCACAAATGCTTTCGTCGTTCCAAATGCAGCACCGATTTCAGGTTTGTGAGCGATTTTTAAATTTATATCGAGAAAATCTCAACTCGATAAAAATTATTAGGGCAGATGAGACCTTGGTCCATTATTATGACCATAGTCTAAACAAGAGTTCATGCAATGGTATGTTAAAGACCTTCAGTCTTCCGAAGAATTTTAGTAACTCCTTTAGCTGGAAAAATAATGGACACCATTTTTTGGGATTGTAAAGGCATATTGTATAATAGATTATTGAAAAAGCGGTCAAACAATTAATGGACCATATTATACTGACTTATTAAGTCATCTAAGGCTGGGCACAGACTTATCTAGCAAAACTGCTTTAAGTAAAAACATTTTGTTGTGTCAAAAAGCAAAATTGCTTTCAGCAGAAGCGTTTTCGCTGAAAGCAAAAACATTTTGTTCTGTCGAAAAGCGCTTGCCATAATTTTAATAATTGATCAGATTTTTGTTATGATGAATCTTCAGTGTATAAATTATAAATTGCAGGTCTTTGCTCAATCAAAACAATTAATTTTTCTGTGTCTATTTTCATACTAATAATAAAAATAATGCATTCACAAAAACTTTATTGCAACACAATCAACACTTCACTTATTACTTATAAAAAGTTATTTATGAAGTTATTTTTAATAAAAATAACAAAAATAACTTCACACACTGCAAACTACGTCAATATGGACATGTGCATTGAAAACGCATACCCGCAACCAAATGTTTTGCCTTCAAACAATGGTCAATGCTCGTGCTATAAGCATTCACAGTTTTGCTCAAATCTGCTTAATCGTGCTGTACAGCGTTTTTGGTTTTTGCTCAATTGTGCATAATCGTGCTGTACAGCGTTTTTGCTTGTTGTTCGATCGTGCTTAAACATGCTGTACAGCGTTTTTATAGTCACGTTAGATAAGTGTGCGGTATTCTTATAATAATCATTGAAAAACATGTTTAAGCATATTTGAGCAGAAGCGTTTCTGCCTAAATCAGTTTTGCTCGACAAGTGTGCATCCAGCTTAAGAGAGTTATTAAACAACAGGTGGGGAAAACTAAGCAAGGAGATACTGTTGTTGCACAATAACACAACTGTGCATAAGGCAAAAACAATGCTAGTCAGAAAACAGTCAAGACTACCATGAGCAATTACAGCTTCCACGAACTGAACCATCCACCTCATAGTCCCAATGTGGTTGTCTGTAAAGGACCGCATCTTGATGATCAACAATGACATTCACTCTTACCCCACAAGTAATAATACTAATCTTTATGTCAACTAATTACACTAAGACTATAAAAAATAAAAATTTGCGCTATTTTCCCTTTAAGAAACAGAGTTTTTCGAGTTTTTGATAATTGTCTAATTATTTATGTTGATTTATCTTGAACACGACCGTTTAGATTTCACGAGACGAAGTCTCTTATCCGGCCTGGGCATATTTACGATTTCCCATATAAACTTGGTTTCTGATAAAACGCAAAATCTCGCCGTTTTGGCGCTAGCTGACAAGCTGACGTTTATTTCACACTTGATGATGTGTAGGTTAGGTAACCCTTACAAATGTCAAGCGTTACTAGTTTACATAAATATTTTGGAAATTAATTAAATAACTTTATGTAATTAAATTAATTATGTTATTAAAATTAATTTACAAGATTAATAACATTATTGATATATATTCCAATAAAAAGCTTTTTGCACTTATTAAAGATATTTATTAATTATTTTACATAAACATTTATCTTCTTCAAGAAATAAAAACAATTATAAAGTTTTCTTCAGCAGAATCAACAATTATATAAAAAAATAAAAAGATCTGTAAAGTGGCATCTATCCCACACCTTGTAGGAGAAATGCCATACTTATGATGATAACTAAATGAAAATAATACTGAAAACAATCATCAAAAAATAGAGGTTTAGGAGTATTTTAGCTAATTAAATAATTGCAAAAATTAATGCAAGAGATAAATAAAAATAAAGTAATAATATAGGCATTTATTTATATACGTTAAAAATTTAAAAAATTATTAAATATTCACTTGTTTTAATAAAAATACTACAAACTAAGAAAAAAATTAGAAACATAGATATAGTAACTACTAAAAACAAAACAGTCACAAAATAAAAATTAAGACTAATTAACACCCTTGGCAAAGCATAGAACCTTAGATCATATATATCATTAATATCTGTTTACTTAAAATTTTTAGAAAATATTTGTGAAAGATTACAGATTTTTTTAAATCCCGCCTCTTTTTAAGTAGATTAGTCAATGGGTTTAATTTTTCTCTCTAACACATTATTCTGTCAATTACCCATCTCTCTCTTGCATGTATTACCTGAGTGGAAAAGTTGGACCCTTTCTCATAAACATTCCAGTAACTACTTTCAAGATATAATCCTTTGAATATACCCACACTGTATTTATTATTAAACTTAATTTATTTGACCGGCAACTACTGGGAATTTTACCTAAAGGTGAATAAACCAGCCCTTAATGTTTAAATATGCCTCGTTTGTATGCCCAATCTGATTCTACTTTGCAAACTCGGGAAATGATTATTAGTTTTGATTATTTATTATTTTTACTAATTTTTACAATAAAAACTGATTACAGTTACAATCTAGCAAATTGATGAATGAAAATTATGTTCTTTAGTTCATTACTACCTCATAATTGATTTTCATTAAAATCTGTGAGATCAACCCATTTTAGTGATCGATTTCGCATGGAATGACCATTTATTAACTTAAGTAATAATTTAAATACTAAAATAATCACAAAATAAAGATACAGTTCCCGGATGGTTTTCCAGAATCAGATTTGTCTGTTCTGAACTGTGCCTTGATACCTGCACCTGCATATTTAACTTTTGATCAAACTTCAAGTTTCTGTCTCCCCTGTATATGGAAAGATTCTTTAAATTCTATGGGAGATATTTTAGTTTCAGATCACGCAGAACTTATAAGCGAAAAGAAGTTTTGCCAAATAGCAACGTATATAGAAAAAAAAAAGAATTATAATAGTCCAAATAACCAGATGTGAAAAAACTATATATAATAACAACAAACAGTTTCTTATTTATGGAATTATTTAACAGAGAAAAATACAAAGAAAGCAAAACCCACACCTTGTATTACAATAAAAAGAATCTTTATCTGAGATTATAGCATTATATTAGTGAAGAAATATGGTTATTTAGGTATTTATACATTGCAGGAAGAATTAGTGATGTTATGAAGCAATACATATAATCAAAAAAAAAATAATAAAAAGGATTTGAAGAAATAGCTTTACAATCGGAAGATTCTTAACTTAATTAATCAATATTTTTATGTGTTGTGTTTATGATAAAGACAAAGTTTCCATTAGAAATAATTAACTGAAAGTGAATTTACAGATGGCAAAATATGATTATAAATAATCTTTGAAATATTATAAGTACGGTAGAAAGTAGGTATTAGGACAGTTGGCCAGCCCCCCACTCTTTTTCTACCTGTGATGACGTCATGTCACCTGACTGACAGGTGATGATTGAGGTGAGAATTATTAGCGGTTACCTGTGAAATGATTAGCGGTTACATGATTAAAGGTGCTGATTAGCAAAGGTGATGATTAGCAGAGGTGTAGATTAGCAAAGGTAATAATTAAAAAATTTGATATGGTTAGAAGGGGTGAGGTAGCAAGTGATCTAATTAAATTGATAGGGTTTACCTATGACATGATTAGAAGGGATAAGGTAATATGTGATCTAATTAAAGAATTTGATATGATTATAAGGGGTTAGGTAACATGTGATCTGAATAAAGGTACGGCTTTGATAGGGTGATCTGCTTAAAGGTGTTGATGCAAAGGTAATAATTAAAAATTTGATATGGTTAGAAGGGGTGAGGTAGCATGTGATCTAATTAAATTGATATGGTTTACCTATGACATGATTAGAAGGGATAAGGTAATATGTGATCTAATTAAAGAATTTGATATGATTATAAGGGGTTAGGTAACATGTGATCTGAATAAAGGTACGGCTTTGATAGGGTGATCTGCTTAAAGGTGTTGATGCAAAGGTAATAATTAAAAAATTTGATATGGTTAGAAGGGGTGAGGTAGCATGTGATCTAATTAAATTGATATGGTTTACCTATGACATGATTAGAAGGGATAAGGTAAT
This sequence comes from Agrypnus murinus, assembly GCA_929113105.1. Classification (NCBI taxonomy): domain Eukaryota; kingdom Metazoa; phylum Arthropoda; class Insecta; order Coleoptera; family Elateridae; genus Agrypnus; species Agrypnus murinus. Next base: position 44,982,977 of record OV816023.1, on the reverse strand, counting down.
ATGTGATCTAATTAAAGAATTTGATATGATTATAAGGGGTTAGGTAACATGTGATCTGAATAAAGGTACGGCTTTGATAGGGTGATCTGCTTAAAGGTGTTGATTTGAAAGGGTGATCTGAATAAAGGTAGGGATTTGATAGGATGATCTGTTTAAAGGTAAGGATTTGATAGGGTGATCTGCTTAAAAGGTATTGATTTGAGATAGCTTACGATATGATTAAAGGTTATGATTACAAAGGTGATAATTGAGTAGCGGATACCTAAGATATGATAAAAGGTGTGAGGTGAGAATTGATTAGAGATAGCTTGCGATATGATTAAAGGTTATGATTAGCAAAGGTGAAAATTAAAGGATTTGAAATAATTAGAAGGGATCAGGTAATCTGTGATCTAATTAAATTGATATGGTTCGTTGGTGATAGGATTAAAGGTTATCATTAGAAAGGTGAGAATTAGAGAGGTGAGAACAGGTAAAAAATTTGAGATGGTTAGAAGGGTGAGGTAGCATGTGATCTAATTAAATTGATATGGTTTACGGCTACCTATGACATGATTAGAAGGGATAAGGTAATATGTGATCTAATTAAAAAATTTGATATGATTATAAGGCGTTAGGTAACATGTGATCTGAATAAAGGTACGGCTTGATAGGGTGATCTGCTTAAAGGTGTTGATTTGAAAGGGTGATCTGAATAAAGGTAGGAATTTGATAGGATGATCTGATTAAAGGTAAGGATTTGATAGGGTGATCTGCTTAAAAAAGGTATTGATTTGAAATGATTAGGTGAGAATTAGCGGTCACTTGTGAAATGATTAGCGGTTACATGATTAAAGGTGATGATTAAAGGATTTGAAATGATTAGAAAGGGTGAGGTAATCTGTGTTATGATTAATTTGATATGATTTGCGGATACCTGTGGCCTGATTAGAAACGGTGATCTGTTCTGCTTAAAGGTGTTGATTTGAAAGGGTGATCTGAATAAAAGTAGGAATTTGATAGGATGATCTGTTTAAAGGTAAGGATTTGATAGGGTGATCTGCTTTAAAAAAGGTATTGATTTGAAATGATTAGCTGAGAATTAGCGGTCACTTGTGAAATGATTAGCGGTTACATGATTAAAGGTGATGATTATAAAGTAAAGACAAATTAGTTAGTTAAAAGAGTTATCGTTTTATATCTTATACGTTTTATTATTTATAATTCCGATATTACAAAATCAAAAATCTAAGTTTACGAATATTAATACCAATTATACATGAATAAACTTTATGAAGGTAACACACACTCACAATCTAATCCTAAACGAATGTTCGTCTTTTCTATTTCATGGTAAAGTTTAGCAAACGCTCTTTCCACTTGTTTCTCATTGATACCTTTATGGATGTGAACTGGTACCGTTGTATATCGTCGAGGATCTAGTAAGATTTCACCTCCAGATAATATTAACTCATATTCATAGCATACAAGTGCTGATATCGAAAATAGATTGGTTGTATCGTTATCTAAGATACAGCACCGGAATTGTCGTTGTAATTCTTGTTTATTCATACATAATCCTGTATCTCCGAATATGTAATTATCACTGTCTAGCGAGGACACTGAAGTGGTGCGGGATAACGGCATACTTTCGTCTTGAACACGACAAACAAGTTACAATTTTAACGGGTCGGTTTCTATTCAGAGGCTGAAACAATCGAAATAGTTATAGAAAAAGGTTAACCTTTAAAGTTTCAATTTAGAAAATAACTGAGCTAAAGACGATGTAAGAATATACAATACTAATAAATAGGAACTACATTAGCATAAAAGGTTAACATTCAGTCGGATCAATTTAAAAACTTATGATAATATAATCGAAAACTCACCTATTGATCTTGAAGTTGTAAAACACAGTCGTCTTACAGTATTGAAGAATTGCTGGATTTCATGAAACTCATTAAAAATGAGGCTTATATATGTACGTATATGTACGTATATCTATTTGCTGGCTTAGATATTCTCACACATTTCTTAATAGTACTGCATACATCTGATTGATAAAAATAACATTTCTCTGATTAGAAATATAGTAAACACTAATTATAATTTATCGAAACCATTTGCGTTTCACAGGCTTGAAATAAAAATCTGTTAAAATGTGTTTATTGTATTGTATTGTAATTACTGAAGATTATAGGGGAGCATGTGAATTGAGTATTATTTATATAGTTTACGTAAAAAAGAACGAATTTAATAAATGTACCTGAGCAATTATAATTAGAAATATTATATAGTATCATTATGACTAAAATTAAATTAATTGTATCCACGATTTCTATTAAATACAATAAGATTTATATTGCTGTAGAAATAAATAAATAATTGATAGCATTATTCGCTAATATTTAAACACTTCGAATTATTATCGATATCAATTTCCTATTAATTAATATAATCAGTAATTTGTTTACAACAAGTAAAGACAGATTATTCTGTTATATTCAATTAGACAAAATTCCTCATTCTGCTATCAAATCCTTTAATCAGTTCAGCAGATAGTGGTAGACAGGTAATCAGTAATTAGGTCACAGGTAACCGCTAATCAATTCTTATTTTTAATCATACCGTTATACGAGTTCAGCCGATCGCTATTCCTGTTTGCAATTTCGTTAAGCAAGGCATTCAATCAAAATGTATCGTTGAACTATTATAATCGGATGTAATGAGAAACAAACTGACTATCGAAGTATAATTTCTCTTCCATTACATACAAGGCAATAAATTGTGTACATCTTTGTCTGTAAAGATATAAAATCAATACAATTTGCAATAATTCTATTGACTGTTTTTCATAAAATATTATAATATTTCTAATTATAAACTTATATTAACAATCAAATCCCTTTCGATATCTACCCTTGTCTAGAGAACAAACTTTATTAATAACTAAAAAGTCATATGGTTCGTTCCAGCACATGAAACAAATATTATGTTTAAATTCAAGTTTAATGTTTAAATGTTTAAGTTCATCATAGCTTGCATCTCCTAAAATATGAGCGTTATACACATGTTTTAAATTCAATTCATCTTGCTTAAAGAGAATAAGTAAGTTAGCGTTATCCCTAATCAGATGTTTGGGAATTTTCGTATATGTTTGGCCTAAATAAAATGAATCAACACCCTTTATGTCTACCCATGCTAAAATATTGTGTATTTTTCTTGTTTATCAGAAATTATATCATCAAAAATGAATACTGAATTAGGTTTCACATCATTAGGGGTGATTACATCATCGTTTTCGCTATATTTAGGTTGAAATTAAAGACTTGGCGTATAGGTAGGTATTTTCAAATTTTAATCCGTTTTCATTAATTAGTAGACCTAACAAGGCATTAGTTTTACCACAAGAAGAAGGTCCACTCAAAATTACTCGACAGGAAACAGGTAAAAGCTTACCATGCTTCTTATCACCATCGGAATTTTATCGAGAAGCATCATCGTCTAAGTTAAATATTTTTAGCGACTTCTTTTGCTTAATAATTTTCATTATGGTATGTGTATATGTCTAGTCACAGTTTCAGCAAACGCATTGTATTCTATCCACGAATCATGTAAAATTAAGCAGTATGGTTTAGTTGTATCAGAAAGTGAGTTGACCTATTCAAGCTCTAATCTAATGTCTACAGTAGAATCCTTAAAACTCTCTACCTGCCTTTAACAATCAATTACAAAAACTGGACGAGTTTCTGGCGTATAGTATATATTTTCAAATTTTAATTCCTTTTCATTAATTAGTAGACCTAACAAGGCATTAGTTTTACCACAAGAAGAAGGTACACTCAAAATTGCTCTACAGGAAACAGGTAAAAGCTTACCATGCTTCTTATCACCATCGGAATATTATCGAGAAAAAGCATCGTCTAAGTTAAATATATTTAGCGACTTCTTTTGCTTAATAATTTTCATTATGGTATGTGTATATGTCTAGTCACAGTTTCAGCAAACGCATTGTATTCTATCAATAGTCACAGTTTCAGCAAACGCATTGTATTCTATCAACGAATTATGTAAAATTAAGCAGTATGCTTTAGTTGTATCAGAAAGTGGGTTGACCGACTCAAGCTCTAATCTCTAAATTCATGAATACCTTATACACACGATATAACTACGATGTAAGATTACGAGAGGGTACATGAAGAAAAGGGTATGTTGTAAGTCGGTTCTGAATTTCTTAAAACATTACTCGAATATCAAAAATTCGTAACGGCGATGCATAGGTTTAATACTATCAACAGCTCATATAAAGGAAATGTTAGATTGTTAACAGTTTATGAGCATTAATCAAAGACTATTCTATAATGATGTATTATTTATTTATAAACGTTACATAGTATAGTAGCTAAATACATGACTGACTGAAAAAAGTTTTAGAATTGTTGATTACAAAGACACCCATTTCTTCTACCTTCTTTAGTAAATTCATATTGTTAGCTTCTACTTTGTCAACTGTTACTCAAAACAACATACTTTCATACAAGAACGTTTATTGATACGAGTAGTTTCGACGCTACTTAAAACATAATACATAACTTATATATAATATCTATTAAAATAGTACATTTCGTATACACTAATAATGGTACTACATACCCGACTATAAAGTAAACATGGTAACTGTCAACAGTTTAAAAGAATAGATAGTAAATATAACTATATCTAATTATTTTATAAAATACTATGTTAACTAAGAGGTAATATACAGAATATATACGCCTGTATTCGACCTCTAGAGGGTTCATACCCTAATATAGGGTTAGTGCGAGAGATTAACGATCACTGACCGAAGGGTTAAGGTTAAGGTTAAGGGTTAAGGTTAAGGGAGAAGGGTGAAGGGTTAATGGTGAAAGGTTAAGGGTGAAGGGTGACTAGCCAGTGTCTTTCTGAACTTAAACAGAGAAATATGATAGAATAAAAGACGATCACGCGATATCACTAACCTTATAACGCTAAAGCAGATTCTAGATCTAAAAATTTTGATAGATCACCGCTCGTAGACCTGCAAAATTTGTTAATTACTCACAGAACCTCACAATAGTCATAGGATATATTACTTTACATTCTATTTAATAGTTCAGTCTTACACTGCTAATAATTTGAGTAACTGCAGTTATTAACAGAGATGGCTCGACTTAAATAAAAAGTCCTGGATAAAGAAGGAAGATCTACTCACTCAATAGCTCCTTTATAGTATTAGTATTAGTATACTTATGTATTATTTTAGATATAATTTAGTATTATATATCAATATGAAATGTATTTTCTTCTAGATATAATTTAGTATTATACATCAATATGAAATGTATTTTCTTCTTTCAATAAAAGTTCTTGTATAAAATATTTGTTTTTTATTTTTACCTTAAATTACACAAATAAAAAGACAAGAAATAAATCATATTACATCTATTATTTACGAATATTATAATACATGTTATAACATTACAAAATAATTGATAACACAGTGAAACGTGTAAAAGATATAATAATTTGAAAACTATATACAGGTATTGTTTAAACTATTACATCTATTACATACGATTAATATAAATACATGGTGAAAAATATACAAACATTATTAAACTATATAAAGAAAAAATTATTTTGAAAACTATATAAAGATATTATTACTACATGAGGGCCGTAACATCAGTCCATCCGAGGCTTTTTATATCCGTACAAAATAATTAGATATAGTTATATTTACTATCTATTCTTTTAAACTGCTGACAGTTACCATGTTTACTTTATAGCCGGGTATGTAGTACCATTATTAGTGTATACGAAATGTACTATTTTAATAGATATTATATATAAGTTATGTATTATGTTTTAAGTAGCGTCGAAACTACTCGTATCAATAAACGTTCTTGTATGAAAGTATGTTGTTTTGTACTTACTCTGCTCCCTACGTTCTGCAGATATGTCGTGCTTTGAAAATGAAAAGTCCTGGATAAAGAAGGAAGATCTACTCACTCAATAGCTCCTTTATAGTATTATTATTAGTATACTTATGTATTATTCAGCAAACGCATTGTATTCTATCCACGAATCATGTAAAATTAAGCAGTATAGTTTAGTTGTATCAGAAAGTGAGTTGACCTATTCAAGCTCTTTAGCGGTCACTTGTGAAATGATTAGCGGTTACATGATTAAAGAAAGACACTGGCTAGTCACCCTTCACCCTTAACCTTTCACCATTAACCCTTCACCCTTCTCCCTTAACCTTAACCCTTAACCTTAACCCTTCGGTCAGTGATCGTTAATCTCTCGCACTAACCCTATATTAGGGTATGAACCCTCTAGAGGTCGAATACAGGCGTATATATTCTGTATATTACCTCTTAGTTAACATAGTATTTTATAAAATAATTAGATATAGTTATATTTACTATCTATTCTTTTAAACTGTTGACAGTTACCATGTTTACTTTATAGTCGGGTATGTAGTACCATTATTAGTGTATACGAAATGTACTATTTTAATAGATATTATATATAAGTTATGTATTATGTTTTAAGTAGCGTCGAAACTACTCGTATCAATAAACGTTCTTGTATGAAAGTATGTTGTTTTGAGTAACAGTTGACAAAGTAGAAGCTAACAATATGAATTTACTAAAGAAGGTAGAAGAAATGGGTGTCTTTGTAATCAACAATTCTAAAACTTCATAGAGGGTTTTAAAGATTCTGCTGTAGACATTAGATTAGAGCTCCGATTTGTAAGCAATATTTGATCAGATTAACTATAATTTGGTCAAAAGTGGAAATTAAAAGGTTAAGCTAGTGACAGATCGAATTGAATAGTCATCATTAATAAAAGTAACTTTTTTCAGTCAGTCATGTATTTAGCTATTATACTATGTAACGTTTATAAATAAATAATACATCATTATAGAATAGTCTTTGATTAATGCTCATAAACTGTTAACAATCTAACATTTCCTTTATATGAGCTGTTGATAGTATTAAACCTATGCATCGCCGTTACGAATTTTTGATATTCGAGTAATGTTTTAAGAAATTCAGAACCGACTTACAACATACCCTTTTCTTCATGTACCCTCTCGTAATCTTACATCGTAGTTATATCGTGTGTATAAGGTATTCATGAATTTAGAGATTAGAGCTTGAGTCGGTCAACCCACTTTCTGATACAACTAAAGCATACTGCTTAATTTTACATAATTCGTTGATAGAATACAATGCGTTTGCTGAAACTGTGACTATTGATAGAATACAATGCGTTTGCTGAAACTGTGACTAGACATATACACATACCATAATGAAAATTATTAAGCAAAAGAAGTCGCTAAATATATTTAACTTAGACGATGCTTTTTCTCGATAATATTCCGATGGTGATAAGAAGCATGGTAAGCTTTTACCTGTTTCCTGTAGAGCAATTTTGAGTGTACCTTCTTCTTGTGGTAAAACTAATGCCTTGTTAGGTCTACTAATTAATGAAAAGGAATTAAAATTTGAAAATATCTACCTATACGCCAGAAACTCGTCCAGTTTTTGTAATTGATTGTTAAAGGCAGGTAGAGAGTTTTAAGGATTCTACTGTAGACATTAGATTAGAGCTTGAATAGGTCAACTCACTTTATGATACAACTAAACCATACTGCTTAATTTTACATGATTCGTGGATAGAATACAATGCGTTTGCTGAAACTGTGACTAGACATATACACATACCATAATGAAAATTATTAAGCAAAAGAAGTCGCTAAAAATATTTAACTTAGACGATGATGCTTCTCGATAAAATTCCGATGGTGATAAGAAGCATGGTAAGCTTTTACCTGTTTCCTGTCGAGTAATTTTGAGTGGACCTTCTTCTTGTGGTAAAACTAATGCCTTGTTAGGTCTACTAATTAATGAAAACGGATTAAAATTTGAAAATACCTACCTATACGCCAAGTCTTTAATTTCAACCTAAATATAGCGAAAACGATGATGTAATCACCCCTAATGATGTGAAACCTAATTCAGTATTCATTTTTGATGATATAATTTCTGATAAACAAGAAAAATACACAATATTTTAGCATGGGTAGACATAAAGGGTGTTGATTCATTTTATTTAGGCCAAACATATACGAAAATTCCCAAACATCTGATTAGGGATAACGCTAACTTACTTATTCTCTTTAAGCAAGATGAATTGAATTTAAAACATGTGTATAACGCTCATATTTTAGGAGATGCAAGCTATGATGAACTTAAACATTTAAACATTAAACTTGAATTTAAACATAATATTTGTTTCATGTGCTGGAACGAACCATATGACTTTTTAGTTATTAATAAAGTTTGTTCTCTAGACAAGGGTAGATATCGAAAGGGATTTGATTGTTAATATAAGTTTATAATTAGAAATATTATAATATTTTATGAAAAACAGTCAATAGAATTATTGCAAATTGTATTGATTTTATATCTTTACAGACAAAGATGTACACAATTTATTGCCTTGTATGTAATGGAAGAGAAATTATACTTCGATAGTCAGTTTGTTTCTCATTACATCCGATTATAATAGTTCAACGATACATTTTGATTGAATGCCTTGCTTAACGAAATTGCAAACAGGAATAGCGATCGGCTGAACTCGTATAACGGTATGATTAAAAATAAGAATTGATTAGCGGTTACCTGTGACCTAATTACTGATTACCTGTCTACCACTATCTGCTGAACTGATTAAAGGATTTGATAGCAGAATGAGGAATTTTGTCTAATTGAATATAACAGAATAATCTGTCTTTACTTGTTGTAAACAAATTACTGATTATATTAATTAATAGGAAATTGATATCGATAATAATTCGAAGTGTTTAAATATTAGCGAATAATGCTATCAATTATTTATTTATTTCTACAGCAATATAAATCTTATTGTATTTAATAGAAATCGTGGATACAATTAATTTAATTTTAGTCATAATGATACTATATAATATTTCTAATTATAATTGCTCAGGTACATTTATTAAATTCGTTCTTTTTTACGTAAACTATATAAATAATACTCAATTCACATGCTCCCCTATAATCTTCAGTAATTACAATACAATACAATAAACACATTTTAACAGATTTTTATTTCAAGCCTGTGAAACGCAAATGGTTTCGATAAATTATAATTAGTGTTTACTATATTTCTAATCAGAGAAATGTTATTTTTATCAATCAGATGTATGCAGTACTATTAAGAAATGTGTGAGAATATCTAAAAGTCAGCAAATAGATATACGTACATATACGTACATATATATAAGCCTCATTTTTAATCAGTAATTAAATTGTTATAGTAATTATCTAATTCGTTTACAAGCTGATTTAATAAGGTAAATTGCTCGGTTATTTGTTGAATTTTAAATTCTTTAATTGTTGTGGTAGTAAGTTTTGAAAAATTACTAAAAAGTTCTATATTACTGTTAAATTTTTGTTCATTTATTTTCAGATTTTGAATGGTATTGTTGAAATTAGATATTGTTGTAGAAATTATTCCGATCTGTTGTTTCATGAGCGCATGCGTATTTTTATTATCATCCAGTAATGATTTAATTGATTCGTCATAAAATCTTGCATTGTCGCCATCTGGGATACCAAAAAGCCAATGTAGCGCGTAAGATATACCTTCAAAGGCTGCTCTTTTCTCTTATTATTATCATGATTTGTTTGATGTCGTGTTAGATGATTAATGATTTATGATTTATCGGTTAAGCCGTCTATTCTATTTCTTAAAGAATTAATTAAATTGTTACAGTAAAATATAAGGTGATCAGATGTACTAACAGTTCTTGCATGTGAACAAAGACTAGAGGTTTTGAAATAATTTATCTGATTATATCTTTGGTCACTAACCGTTAAGTTAAAATGAATTAGTAAGGTGAATTTGCTATTAGTCATCTTAGCATGTCATAAATGATTGTAATATAACCCGGTATGGTGATTAAGGTAATTTATTTTGTAAGGATTTCCGATTGCAGAATGAATTAGAAATAGTGGACTAAGAACAGACGTTATTAGGAAAAATAGGTTGAGATTTCTGGTTCTTTGCATCTTCATTTTGGTGATCTGAAACAAAAGGTTTCAGTTTATTTACGTGATACGTAACTAGTTTTTTATTTTTCAGAATTTGAACAGTATGGTTTGGGAATATTCGCGTTATTTTAAAAGGTCCTAAGAGTTTCGAAGATAGTTTTTTATTTAATCCTGAAGTATGAGCTTTATTGATTATGCAAACTAAATCGTCTACTTTATAATCGTGAATACGAACTTTATGGTCATAATACTGTTTAGATTTATTTTTTGATTTGATTAATCCTTCTTTAGCCGCCTTATGAGTGATGTTTAATTTTTGTTTTAAATTTGTAATGTAATCGTCGTAAGAATAACTAAAACTTGGTTCTTGAGTAATGGTGTTTGGTAAATAAGGTTTATTTCCGAATAAAGTTTCGTACGGAGAGAAACCGGTAGATTTATGCACATAAGATCATGTGAATTATATGCAAACATCGCAAAAGGTATGAATTCATCCCAGTTATTTTGTTTATCATTAATGTATCTTTCAAGAGCTCCGTTAGTTTGGGGATGACACGGCGAAGATAGAATGTGTTTTGTTTGGAAGAGTTTCATTAAATCTTTAATTAATTTAGAAGTAAAGTCGGTTCCTTGATCAGAAAGAATAGATTTTGGAATACCAAACATTGTGATAAATTTAGATAGTTCCGTAGCAACAGTTTGAGATTCATGATTCGAAATAGGAATAGCATATGAAAATTTTGTTAGGTCGTCCTGCATGATAAGGATAAACCTATTGTTAATAATAGTTTGCGGTAGTGGTCCTACAATGTCAATGGCTAATCGTTCGAAAGGTTTAGATGAAGTCGATGTAATTTCCATAGGCGCTTTACTAGACTTCAGTTGACATGACGGGCATTCTTTTATGTAATTGCGAATATCTTTTTTCATAGAGTTCCATTTGTAAGTTTCACGTATTCCTTTTTATGTGTTCTGATAAATCCTGAATGACCAGCGAGTTTTGAATCGTGCATTATTTTTAAAATATCTTCCTTTGAAGTTGGTTGAATTCTCTTCCGATCCAAAATTATTGGAGTAATGTTTGTTACAAAAAACGGACTTTTGTAACATAATTCGCAAAAATGCAAAAACTTAAAATCAAATAATTTTACAAATTTACTTATGATCTGAGATTGAAATGCTGGATTTGTCAAAAGCAGACAATGCCCACAGTTTATGGAAAAAGGTGTTAGGTGTTAGTTGTAAAAATTAGGAAATGCGTATAACTCAATGTAATAATAATTTATTATTTAAAATTACTACTGAAATTTGAACAATTATTTAAATTAATAACAGTAGTTTTGTTGGTGTCTTCAATTTTTTAAATGTCATAGACACATTTTTAAATGTATTTTGGACGTCACGTTGTGCCGCCGCTGCTTTTTTGTTAATGTACGTAAATTATAAGCTCAATTATACAAATACATTGAATACCTAATGCTTTATTTGAATGTAATTTGAATAATAAATTCCCAAAACATTTTTAGATTTCCATGTAATAGACCGGTTATTGTAAATGTATTACTATTGCTAAAGCCGTCAGAAGGATATATCGTTAAATCAATTTTAAGTTAATTCAACAACAATTTTTATAATAACTTTATATGGTAATAATAACTTTATATGCTAGTAGTCGAAACAGTAGCTCAGAGGTAGAGATGTCGCTCAGAAAGTGGAAGGGCCAGGGTTCGATTTCCAGCTGGGTTGATAATTCTTTCTACAGTGTGTTTTTTGTAAACGATAATATAGGAAATCCAATGGAATTTTATCATTTTACTCGTAAGTTTGTACCCTTGCAAATGTAATTAGAAATCTTGGTATCAATCGAAAGAAGAATTCATTTTACGTCAAAAAAATATTAAACTTTATAAAGAAAACCAAAATCGATTTAGAAAAAGACTTAAAAAGCTTATTGATTTACTGCTTTTGGTAATAAGTTATTAAAAAAAGCTGGAGGCTGAACGCCGATTGGTGTAGCGGTTAACGCTTCAGATTCCTAATCAAAAATCGCGAGTTCAAACCCCGTCATCGTATACTTTTTTTTTAATTGTATTGCTTACTAATTATTATTTTTAGAACTTTATTACAACGATTATTAATTTTTTTTATTGTTAGATATTCTTGCTACGGGGGTTTACCGTTACTTTTTGTACAATTTTAACTACCTATCAGAAAGGCAAATGAAAAAAGGGCATAAAACTAATAATCCTTGTAATAAAGTTCTAAAAATAATAATTAGTAAGCAATTCAATTAAAAAAAGGTATACGATGACGGGGTTTGAACTGGCGATTTTTGATTAGGAATCTGAAGCGTTAACCGCTACACCAATCGGCGTTCAGCTTCCAGCTTTTTTTAATAGCTTATTACCAAAAGCAGTAAATCAATAAGCTTTTTAAGTCTTTTTCTAAATCGATTTTGGTTTTCTTCATAAAGTTTAATATTTTTTTGACGTAAAATGAATTCTTCTTTCGATTGATACCAAGATTTCTAATTACATTTGCAAGGGTACAAACTTACGAGTAAAATGATAAAATTCCATTGGATTTCCTATATTATCGTTTACAAAAAACACACTGTATATGGATTTGCATTCAAAATATAATTTAAAGTAAAACATTAATTAAACAAAATAAATTAACATAAATAAAATACAAAATGAACACAAACGTGTTTTAATAAAGTGAGTTTTGTTATTGAACGACTATTATACTTACAATTTTATAGTGATATGTGTATAAATCTCAGACGAGCTGCTCCTAATTGAGAACGAAAAGCTCGAAACAGCTGTCTTAAGGTGCCGTCTGTAATTTATACACATATCAGTAGG